>KQ435711.1:3808432-3832467 GCA_001276565.1 Melipona quadrifasciata
TTGGACATGACAAATAAATATTGTTACAATATTGTTCTAAATATTGTTATTTTGTTCTATAAATATTATTTTTTATCTGGAGTTAGTTTCGAAATGCGCGCGCATTGGAATTAGACAAGTTAATGATAACAGCGCTACTACACTACGGTGAAATATGTAATTCACTTTCTACGATTCTCGAACGAAATCGATATTTCTCATGATCGATTTTTAAGCGGGAGAGCAGACCTTTAATGGTGGAAAGAAGTACATCTGTAAAAAAGGAAGTGTCATCCAGGAAAATTATCCAGAAAGAGGTATCATTCAAAAGTTCTCAAGTAAACATATAAATCAATAGTTATTAAATTTGTGTTTGTACTGTGAATTTTTAACATGAAACGTGCATTTTTTACTCTAATTCGAGGCAAGTTTTAATCAAATAATTATTACATATAATTTTCCATAATTAAAGAAATAATATAAAAGTTTAAACAGAACATACTATACTAAAAGTTATTTATAATTTTATGCCAAAATTTAATTTCAATTCTAACCATTAGAAATATTGTCACCTTGTAATATGACTAACTTTTTATTATATATATAATATCCTTTTACTCCTGTTGCAATATTTTCTACTTATTTGTCGATTCTTTAACCTTAAACTGTGTAATTCTTAACAATTGAAGTATTAAATTCAACAACAATTTATTGAGGATGTACGTATTTAATGGTTAAAATAATAATTCTATTGTGTAATATCATAAAATTTTTCATATCGCAGTTTAAAGTATTGACAAATTTTTCATCAAGTGTGTGAATTTTTTCGTTTTTTTTAAAGAATTTCTCATGAATTTGATATGTTTGATTTTTTATTCCGTTATCCATTACCTGCAAAACACGCGATTACAGCGCCCCAGCGATGTAAAACGCAATATACTTTCTACGATTCTTGAACCTAATCGATATTTTTCACGATCGATTTTTAAGCGGGCAACATGGCGGAAAGGAGCACGCCTCGTCTGTAAAGAAGGAAGCATTATCTAGAAGGATCATTCAGAAAGAATTATCATCCAAAAGTTCTCAGGCAAAAATATAAATCAATGTTAGATTTATGTTTGTGTCGTGAATTTTTGAGATAAAACGTGCACTTTTGGCTTCAACTTGAAGTAAGATTGAACCAAATAATTATTGCATATAATTTTCAACAATTAAAGAAATAATTAAAGCATAATTATTTATATGCTATTAATAATAATAGCAATTGAACAGAACATATCATGCTAAAAGTTATTTATAATTTAATTTCAATTCTAACAGTACAAATATTGTGATCTTATAATATGACTATATATATGTAATATGCTTTCATTTCTATTGTAACTTTTTCTACTTATTTGTTGCACTTCATACTGCCTAATTTCTTAACAATTTGGTAACTAAATTCAACAATAATTTATTAAGAATGTACGTACTTAATAGTTAAAATAATAATTTTACGGCATGTAATATAACAAAATTTTTCATTTCTCAAATAACGTAAAGCATAGAAGGCCTTGAAGTTCGAAGTTCGAAGTAAAAAACTGCAACACGAACACAATGTTTATGTTCGTCTTAATTATTGTACCTATTTAGACAGGATCACTCCATCCCCTACTAATTTCTCAATGCATGACGAGACGTGTGGCGGAAAATTATTCGACTGTCGGATTTCGTGACAACAATACGCGCGCACGCACGCACGCACACGCACACACACACACACACACACACATATTACGTCGCATTAGTACGTAACTTTTTCTAATCAGTGGCGTCTCTTCGGTTGCGTCTCTTCGGTGGCGTCACTTCTTCGACACTTCCATTTATGCCTCATTAATAGTATCATTTTATTAATACGCATGTATTTGACGATTCATTGAGCATTAAGATAATAAAATCGAGTAAGATTTTGAAGCTTTTTATGCTGATTTTTCTTTGACCATCGATTTCACTCTCATGGTTACCTTGTCTCGTACACTTTTTTAATAAAATTTGAAGTTGATTATCGTTTCACTTTTATATATTTACCTTCATCTGATATATTTGTTCTCACTTTTGGTTTCTTTTTGTGCAGGTTATTCCTTGGTTACAAAGATAGCATAGAACGCCACGATCATTAACAAACAATCTAATGAACTTTCAAGAAAAGTTGGTAACATTTGATTCATGGTAACATTTGCCATATAATTTATATATATTTGAAATTTAATTCACAATACGTAATTTCGCAATTATATGGGATATAAGGAAAATGGGAAAGATTAAATAAATTAATATTTTATTTCAAATATGAAGACCGTAGTAGCTTAATGGTATACACTTTCAAATGGGTATATATTATATTAGATTATTAAATTCAAAGTTTTCATACTTTACTGTACTATACTTTGTTACAATATACTTATTTTTTCCAAACGTTGACGGGCAATACATATTCAACTTTCTTTATAACCATTTTCTAGAAAAATAACAGTATTTTCCAAATGAACGTACCCCTCGCCCTTCCACTGCTAATCAGTTTTATTTTCAGAAAATTTCTGTGACCGCACACAATGCGGTTAGTAGAATCAGTGTTTGTTGCGTAATATTTTAATACTTGTCTGAGCGAAATGGCTCTTATTAATTTGTTTAAATTTAATTCGCGAAGTTAGAGCCAGTGAGTTCACCGATTGTTACTTAAACGCTCGCGTTGATAGTCTTTTTCTTTTTTCTTTTTCCATACTTTTTCATTTTCACTTGTTTTCGGTATTAGGGTCAGTGCTCAAGAGGATAATTCCTCTCCAAGAGATCAAGATTGTAAGTAGTTTTATTGTATATTGTACTTCAATTTATTCAATTTTATTCAAATTTAACAACAAAGTATAACGTTCGATATGTTGTTACAGACGTTTCACATCAGTAACAACTTTTTGGTGGAAAATCCAACGATGGATCTAAAACCAAGAATGTGAAAATCTTTCATTATCACCAACTTCAGATTTTGCTTTGCTTTTAAACATTAATACTGATGTTTAATGTTTTGTTATAGATTTTCTACACTCTCCACTTCCCCTAATCTTGTAAGAATCTTAAGGTGCTTTGAAAGCTAAAAATGTAAGTACTTTAGCTTGTTGTACTTGAATTCTGTTCTCTACAGTTTCTGTTAAAGTTGAATGTAAAATTATAATTACAAAGTAAAACATTTCAAATTGTTAGTTCCAATTTTTCTCATTATAAAATTTAAATTTTCACAAATGACACTGTGTCTTTAGAAACGAAATGTTTTATATTTTCAGGAAATTTTTCACGGCGACCTTCACGATAATTTTCCCTGCTCCAGTGCAGCATCGATGATAACATTTTTCGCATCTATCCCATGAGTCGCATGCATTTATGTTCCTCCGGTCACTCAATCATGTCGTAGGACAAAAGGTTCGAATCGACATGGGTGACTGGTTGTATACGTAGAATTTTTGATGAGCATAGTGACCGCGGGTATTTTTTATACCCGTGAGTAGTAACATTTTTTTCAGATTTTTTATGTATTAGCTCAGGATAGGGCTTCTTGCACATCGCGATTTTAACAATTAGAATATATACATTTATCATAATTACTTATAAAATCAAAATATCTTTAATATAAATGTTTGCAAAAATAAAATATCCATATGAATGAATAAATAGTATCTATTATCTTCATAGTAGAGAAGACGGATACCCTCCGACTTTATTATTATGAAAAATGCAGTTATTACTTCTTGATATCGGTAATATATTTTGTTATAGTAATTAATAATTAATAATTGTTATGATAATTTCCAATTTAATTTTCTCTTTTATAATAGTATTATTTGATTGAATTGATTAAATTTTATAATTATGAACTTTAGTGGAATTTGAAATATAACAGATCAGATATTTTTCCGTAAAAGATGTATGATATTTTATGTGCAAGAAGATGCTTCGCGATAGGCAGATTTTTGAATCAAAGCAACAAATTTGGACACTTCTTTCTTATTTTCGAAAATGCGTTTTGATGAAAAAGTTACCTGAGATTATCTCTATTAATATTTAATTTGGTGTCAATCGTTTGACTTTGATTGTTTGAGTCAACTGTTGGAGTGTTCATAATATCTTTTTTAACAAATTCAAGTCTTGTTCATTATCTTTATTCTCTTGCATTTTCAATAATTTGTGGAAAAGTAGAGTCATTACAGTTTGGAATAAAATAATGCAATAGTCTGTTAGATACAAATTACACAACTAACTTTTTAGTTCAGGATTTTCAAGTTTAATCCCTTCCGTTCATTGTCAGGGTCTCACTCACGTGCCCAGGTGCTACTTGGGTGAGTGAAAGACATTGGGAACGATGATCGTAGTTTGTAATTATATAAAAAATTTCTCAGCGACTAACAGTGTGTTAGCGTATCGTGCACGACGTATTTTCCACATGTGTGTGTGTGGTTAGGATGTGGAATTGCATCGTTTCTATTGTTGCATTCATTATTCCATTCATTTCTATTGGTGCATTCATTATTGAAATATTAAAAATAAAAATGCACTAATTTAGAGAACTATGAATTTATTATCATAATACCTAATAAATACAATATAATTACGTTACTATTTTGACAACTATACTATCCATTACAATAATGATTCCAAGTCAACTTACATGTCTACTTTCTATAGAAATTGTATGTACTTTTTTTCTTCTTTTCAGTTCTTACAAATATTAACTGGAAATATAAACGTGTTTTAATCATGTTTTGCGCAATGGTCGCTAGCCAATGTCAGTCGATTTCAGGAAAATGGTACGTAAATTAGAGTATGAATGTTGTGTGCTAAACATGGTTGTCGGAGGTATCCTGGGACGTTCTCTCTAGTTTAGGCTGCGCCCAGGTGGTATGTGTGAGAAGCGTGAAGTGAGTCTGTTGGTGTGCCTGTTTTGCCATTTTTTAAATATAAATCGGTTGGTTAGGATAGGTAGCATACTTTCTGGTATGAATGTTTAATTATAAATAAGTAGGGCCGGGCAGGTTGGCACAGTCTCTGGTCGTGCGTCCCCTTTTCGCGTGTCCAACCTGTTTCAGGAAATCTAATCGACAGTGAAATTGGTACAAATTGAGCATACCATTTGTTTCTGGTTTTATTCTTCGATTTTTCGAATTTTTCGAATAATTATTGTGGTCAGCTTCCGCGATTAATTTTTCATTTCACCTTTATGAGTTATTTTTTGCTTTGCGATTAGAAATGCTCGAGCTAGATATAAGTTTCAGCGG
This sequence comes from Melipona quadrifasciata, assembly GCA_001276565.1. Taxonomy (NCBI): domain Eukaryota; kingdom Metazoa; phylum Arthropoda; class Insecta; order Hymenoptera; family Apidae; genus Melipona; species Melipona quadrifasciata. Next base: position 3,813,715 of record KQ435711.1, read on the forward strand.
GCATTGCGCTCGAAGAAAGAAGAGGCTAAAAGCCGAAGAGACTCGGCAAACTGCCACGAAGAGGGTCGCAACAAATGGCTTCTTATCCTATGGATCATTTTTTAATGATTCCAGAGCATAGGAAGTCATTCTCGTTACTACTTTTGTGACTATGCTCTTTTAGTATTTGTAGTTGTATTTTTTTCCTTCATCATCGTTGATCATCGTTTTGGGCAAATCGCGATTTTTCTTGTTAGTGTTGCGAGAGATTGATTATGGTTTAAATTAGAATTGCGGAGAAATGATAATCGTGTTTGCTTGTGAATTATGATTGCGATTGTTTGCAATTTTGATTGTTAATTTTTATAATTGTCTTACGTAAATTTATCTTGTTTTCTTTAATTAGTTTTGGTATATTCAAAGTAGTGTTTTCTTCGTATAGTAACTTTTGTATTGTTGATAATAATTTTCATTGAATTTGATTTTAGAGTTAGTATTGCGACATTATTTTATCGCGATTTTCAATTACTTTTACTCTTAGTGTTGCGGTATTGTTCCTTCGCGATTTCCAATTAGTTTTCCTCTAATTGTTAATGTTAGATAATAAATAATCGCGTTTCTTTTCTGAAGTAGCGTTGCGTTTACGAAATGCCCAAATTCGTGGAAGGCTGTTCCTGCTCCTGGATCACCTGATGCAGATTTGTAAGAGCATTACAAAGGTGGTCATTCATTAGCAACTTCCAACATGGTTGTACTGGACGCTTCGCAACTAGTGTTAAATATGAGTGTAATAGATTAATAGCGTTGCGTACTTACTTTTGGTTTTAAATATGACGAAGCACTCGTCGCGTTTGATTTTGAAAATTTCCTGTTTTCCAATAATGCTAGTGAATTAGTGTTGCAAAACAAGTTACTCGGATTCATAATGTAGATAATTGTACAATAGCCATTCTGGTTGTTCTGTTGTTGAGTATGAAATGCTTGTTTTTTAATAGCTCTTCTGGCTACTGTGTTGCGATGTCCTTTTCAGTAATCTAGTCCTTCTGGCTATTTATTTGCTTTCTTTTTTTTTTTCCAAATGTTCGGGACTGTTTTAGTGCTGTGGAATGTTTGTGTTAAGTTTTTCTTCAAATCCAATAAATAAGTTTGTCACAGATTTATCAACTTCTGAATGGATAGATGAAAGATGGAATAACATGGATTATAAATTTAGAGGGAATGGTGCCTGGGTCCTAGCTAATGGTAGTTAAATATATCTTGTTAAATTTATTTCACAGATCTTTTTGACATCAACAAAAAAAGATTGTACGTAGAATGCACTAAATATAGAAAATTCCATGATCCAATATACGATTCAAATATCCAAAACAAAATGCTCGTTACAAGATTTAATAACTGAAGTAATACGATTGGTGTGGTGCTTTAATCTCGGTTAGGTGTTTGTGTAAATGTACATGTCTATTAGATTAATGAAAAATAATAATGTAATTTTGATATCTGGATAACTAATTTCTAAGTGTATGGAAAATATTTTATGCGAATTTGTTTATTTTTGGTACAAAAATATTTTAGAATGTCTAGGATTAATTATTTCTTTTGCAATGATTATATCTGTAAATGAGAGGGTTGTTTTTTCTTCTTTTTTTAAATTTTTCTCATATTTAATTTTTATTTATTTGAACTGATGGGTTCTTTAATACTTTATTCATAACTTTAGAAGTTTAATTTACTATATAAATAATCCTATCGTAATACCGCAAAACATGGATAAAGCTCCTTTTGATACATAGTGAATGATTGGTTAGTCACTAGTTTCACATTTCGATATTGAATATTTGAAAACACTGTAATGGATTTCGAAAATCATATTCCTGGCGCCTTCGCTACTTGATCAACTTCGATCGTTTTACTTGATGTAGTTTCCCAACTCACCGTTGTGTAAGCATAGAATGCGCTAAAAAACCAGCTATTTTTTACTATGTCGGTATTTCAGGTCACGGGTCACGAAATCCCGAAAGATGTTTGGTTCATTCGTATACTTCTGTGCTAAAACAATCTCTTTATCCCAATTTTCATATTAATCTTTATATCAATACAAAAAACATGCTCAGCATAACACAGTAGTTTTCTAGAATCTCTGTTTGTTAAATAAATCGATCGTGTCTTTATGACAATGGCGCCAAATGTGCCCACTGATCGTATTTCGCGTTCGAAAATAGCGGCGTGCGAAGATAATCGAAGAGGTCGCTGCTGACGTTCGGGTGTATTCGTTGGCCGGCGACTTCGTGGTATACGGGGTTTACGAGACTCGAAGCACGGAGCCCCGCCCTGCCGCCCGCCAGAGCCGTGAAGCAGCAGTAGCAGCAACAGCAGCTCCGCTTGCTTCGTACAGTTTTTATTCATGAAAACAACTTCCCGAACATAGTACCGTTCGGCTAGTCGTAATAACTCACGGTACAGGCCGTGGCCCGTTCCGTTGTTCCAGTTCATGCAGTGACGGTTAACCTTAAAACGCAGTGGCGGTCGCGGTTGTGTCGCGAGACAGTAAACCGTGGTGATAATACGGACTCGTCGCGATTGTTGAAACTGCGCTGCTTGAAAAGTGCGTTCGCTCTGTTTCTCGACGTGGCTCGAGACAGGGAGGTGTGAAAAGGAAAGTGCACAGTCATCGATGTGAGAAGTCGTGGCTAGGAGGAAGGCCCGTCGCAGCAGGAGGGAGAGAGTGAGAGGAGCTGTTCGTGGATACGAGAGGCCGATAGATCGAGCCGGGAATTTAAGCAACTGTAGGCTCCGTTAGGGAGCTCCAGGTATAACAACGGATATATTTTTCCACTCTGTCTTGTAATTTCCCAGTTTTTTGCGTAGCCTGTAGGGTGACATCGCAATGTCGTAGCCCTAATTGTGACCCTTCGACTCGATCGGAATAGCCAACATGGCGACCGCCTAGGCTACGCTGTCAAATTTTCCTGTTCCGTCATCGCGGTTATTTTAACATCCACCGCGTTACTCTCGTCCACCAAGTCGCCTGATATCTCGACGTTAATGGAAATATCCTTGGCTGACTGGCGAGGAATTTTGATAATTTTGGTTTACCAACTTCGCGACGTCTGAGTCAGTGCCGGCTCTCGCGTTAATGAGATTCTTCCTGCTTGAGTGGAAGCTTTTTCTCGTCCGGGAATTTTTAGCAGCGCAGAAGGAATAACGGCGAAAATTCGAATAGCCTGCGATTACGCAAGCTGAATTAGAACTTTTGCTTGGCTAATGATACCTGAGATTACCACAAATTTATATAGGGGATCAAGAACCATTAATTCGTACGGTACAAGCGTCAGTATTTCGTTATCTATCAATGTATGTGTCGTGTGTGTCGTATGTTTAGAACTATTTCTTACGTTCGAATTATCGTGTGATATTTCACCTTTGTTTTTTCGATTCTTCGTTAGAAAAAACGTTATGATAATTATTTATAGACTATTTCTATATTGCTATCGGTAATTTTACTTGATGTGGAGAATGAATAATAGCCACTGTTCCTGTTCAGTGTTGAAAATATTGGTTAAGATGGCGTGGAATTTTGTCGATATGAACCATCATTATTGACACTTATTTAACTACGAAGCAAGCCTATTTGTGTCATCTTGTAATACAACAATAACAGTGAATCGAATGTTACATGATGTACGAGCATAGGTTTTTCATTAAAACAAACGTAATTTTCGCCAGCGTATATCGAGAACCGCTTTAATTTACTTTTACCGCAAAAAAAAAAAAAAAAAAAAAAACGTGAATTCGTGTGGTAAAAATATCACGACGCCGCCTTTATACGTCGACTACACGTGTTCTCCAAAAATATGACACTTTCATCATCCAGTGCTTTTTCTAATTATTGCTCGAGGTTGAACATTAGACGTTTCGGGTGTGAATCTTACGAATTTATTTTTAACTTTGAACGTTGCAATTATTACACTTACAGTCTACGTACACTGTAAACAATAAACACTATATAATCGGTGTTACCGGCCGGATGTTATAAACACCTGTTTAACTTGAGATTTGCCTTGATGCTTGTCGCGTTTCTAAGAATCGCGAAAGCGTTATTTATGTTTTCAAGTGGTTTTCAAGGTAATCGATTTTAAAAACGATCCACGAAGCGTACACGGGATCACGGACAATATATCTTCGTTATCGTCGCTGTTCCTCTTTTTCTCGTTTTTCAATTTTTTTTCTTTTTCTTTTTACATATTATTTCTCTTGTTGTACTTTTCAAAAAGTGAATCACGCGAGAGAAACGAATGACAAAGGAAATGTAATCGGTTCGACGCATTGAAGACCTTGAATTATTGTCCAGTCGCGCTACCCTTTTGCTATAACGCTCCATTTGGAAACGGAGCGATACCAGGTCAAGAATTTCAAACGCGTGAATTCCACAAGACGTTCTTCTAATTGCTTCTGTTTTTAGAGGCGGGAGGCGATAATTCTTTCGGCGTTTCTCTGTCTCGGCTGGTATCAGTCTATCGGTCGAATTAACGTTGTCTCTCCGAGCAGAGAACAAAGTTTAATTGCCCGAGCAATTTCTCGAGAGAGAAAGAGGAAGATTGACAGAAGAGGACTCGGACGCGAAAACTGGTTGGTTCTTCCCTGCACAAGCTCAGAATTAAACCTAACGTTGACTCACGTACTAACGAAGCAAAAGAGAGAGAGAGAGAGAGAAAAGAGATAGAACGAAGGCAAAGACTGCGTTGCGATTGGTTGGCCAATTGCTGTACCAGCTATGTCTTAATCGTCTTTAATTGGTTCGAAATATAAAGTCGTCGCGGGTCTCGAAGACAAGTGGTATCTTCGGTTCAATTGACAGTGTTCCACTTGTGAGATACGACGTCGATAACATGTTTTATCGGTCTCGGGAGAAATTGCATTCGACTACGAGTGATTCATCAAGCCGGCAGATTACCACGGAAATCGTGGAAATGTAAACATTTGCGATCAAAGTTGATACACCTGTATCACGAGTAAAATCTGCGAATGACGTTTCGTCCCGGAGAAAACGTGATCGGACAAGACTTAATCGTTGTAATTTTCCTACATATGGAGATAAACAGTCTAAAACGCTTATCGCAATGTTCGCGTCAGCCAAAATCTTAACGAGATAAGGGAGCGAGTATTGTTGACATTAAACGTGTCGTTTTTCATAATTGTTGATCCTTTAATTTCTCATTGATGAAAATTCATAGATTTAAAGAGGTTAATGTTATTGTGTGCATAATGTATGTTATTCTTTTGATGAAATTTCGATATAGGAGTAGGAAGAAAAAAGAGGAATATGATTCGTTCGGGATCTGCTAATGAACTTATTTATTTATGTATTAGCGATGTTACCTAACAGATCCTCGTCTTACTTGTTGATTAGCAGTATAGTTGTTGGAAAAGATACAGAGAAGTCGTAAAATTGGTCTTGGAGTTGATACAAGAGGAAAGAAGGTATTTGAGATTTCGAGATTTGGAATCATATGATATTAATTCAGAGTTTTCTTTCTTTGTAACGTATTTAAAGGAATATTTATCTGTATAATATACAAGATTAAAAATAGATTTTGAAAGCAGATTCATGGTAGATTATTAAAGTAAGAAAGATCGTCATTCTTTTCTTTATGTATATATTTTATTAGGAATATATTCTAAGAGTTAGAAGAATATTGTTTAAGTTTGTTTTAATTAATGATCATTAGTTGTTTATCGTTGAAATCAGAATAAGGACATTGCACTAATTCGCTGCTTCATGTGCATCGTGTAGAAGTTTTTATGCATAAATCTTATGAAGAAGAAAGAAAATTTCATGTAAATATATCATTCTTCGAATGGTGAGGCTATTTCATTAATTAATTAATTTCATTTTTCTATTTTGTAAAACAACATTCATCTGCAAATATTATGAATAACAAAGATATCAGAGAATCACAGAATATGTTATTTGGAAGGAAAATTTCTATATTACATTTTTCTCTCTCATGTGAAATCACATTCAGTTTGAAATATTGAAAAAGAGGCACGCAAGATATCTCGTTCGTAGATGCGAAGGGGTTAACGATGATCACGTTTCGACGGTTAGTAGGTCGCCAAGTACTTAGTCAGTGCGAAAGTAATGCCAATGACGTACACCACCAGCAAATTCCCTTCTTTCCTGGCACCATCCAACCCCCTCCGAGTTCGTTGCGGGGTCACGTCCTGCTACACGTTCCCCTCGTCCGGCGTGAATTGTTCCTTCTGTTCACTCAGTGGACGAGAGTCAGTGGAAAACGAGCAGAGGAGGGTTGTCGATTTTAAAAGCTCCGGCTAGAGTTTGCTTTTGGGTTCGAGTCGGGTCAGCTCTGGGAACTCAACTTTGGGATCGTTAAGTTTCTCTGGGGAGCTTTCGTTTCGAGAGAGTTGCTGTAATAGAACGTTAACGAAGACACTTTGTTGTAAATTAGCCGGAGGGTTTGTCGAAGGTGAGATCGGGAGTGTGAGATTTGAACAGATTTTTTTTTTTTTTCAAGAGTAGAATAGTTTCAAGTGATAATAACCAGATTAGGGTGGACAAGCAAACCGTAACTGTCTTTACAACAGTCCAATTTTCTTTGAACCGGTCTACAAGCCTTCTGGATTCTTGGATAATCCAAACATTCAAATGCCCGCTTTACTCTCCCTTCTTCTTTTGACGTCACTGTGATTCATAAAAATAGTGAAACGATCTGTTGCGGCTTAATTTTTTAACACATATTTACATTTCTCTGTTACTGTTTGTATTATTGAAGCCTCTGTTTTTCATTTCAATGCAAAGGAAATATTTTCGTGTTTTTTTTTTACTAGTTATCAGTTTATCAATGAATGACACAAAGTTGTATCATTCCAATCCCAAGTAGTATGTACATAACATACTATTCGACTCCTTCAGAAACAAATTTGTTAATACTATAATAGAATACAAATAATTTTTTTTTTTTTTTTTTAAGAAAATGAAGAAATTATGAATAATTATTGTATATCAAGCTCATACTTAATTTATCAATGTTGATACAAAATTATGTTATTTAAAATACACATACAAGTTAAAATTCTTATTAAATGTCAAAGTAATACAGAACTTAACTTCGTAAAAAATTTATTACGAGCAAGAAGAAATTGATGTTCTTTGTATTTTTTAGGACCATGCTAAAAAGATACACATATCGATATCCCTGAGAAAGTCAAACACACAGTGGATCGACGAAAAATCGAACTAAGCGAAGCAAAGAGCAAGATTACAAGCGAGTGAAAAATCCTGACACGAGGAATTCCATATTCAGGTTACTTTCTGACGTCACGGTCTGACGCCTTCTGACGTCATTTACCTGCTGTAGCATCTCCGCAACGCATCTTCCATCCCAGCTCGTTTTGTTCGAATTTCGCCGGCCCATTTATACTCTGCTCTTTTCTCCGTAATCGCAATGTTTAACCGTTTCTATGAGTCTATGAGCTACGGGAAGTGTACGAATTTCGGATAGCTGATTACGAGCTTCAACTGCAGAGATTCTCAATCGATTCGATCTTTTACAGACGTACATGCTGAGATTTACGCACACGTGTAAATTTGGGACAATGTTTTCCCTAAGAGAAAGCATCGATCGAATCACGTAACCCCTCCATCAGGCATCCCTTCGCCTTCGTAGGATTGGGTGTGCTAGGGACGAACGGCTGCTGGTTTCAAGGGTGATTTCTTTTATTAAAGTCAATACACGTTTTATACTTTTCTCTTGACGTGACAGTGAAATCGATAGATCGACAAAGTCGAGCAGAGAAAAGCATGCGTAGAAGATAGAAGTGGTTTTCGTGGATTTAGGTGTAGATGTATTAAAGTTCTGTATTGTTGTGTCGATCGCTGATAATCAAACGCTTCTTCCCATTCTTTAAGCACAATAATTGGTAATAATAGCAAGAATGCTATTTCCATGGTAGTTAAGTTTTACCAGATATATGTTTCGAAACAATGGCGCTTTAAATGCTCTTAAACAATGACCAGTAGGCACGAATCAAATGTTTTCAATCATTACGTTCGATTATAGTATGCGTCTGTTGGAAGCTTTTAAGGGGAAAAGCTAGGCGAAAGAAAACGAACAAGTGTTTCTCTTTGTGGATTGATTGATAGATCGATCGGTTTGCGTCAGGGTTTATTTTAAACCAACGTGTTCTTTATGCACGTACTATTCCAAGATCCCGTGCCAAAAATTGAGGATTTGCGTGAAAAGTAATTTTCTCTCTTCACTTTCCGTGTTTAAGTGGTACACGCGACAGAAGTCGGTGTAATTTTATTCAGAAGGAATTATTCGTATAATGGTGTTCGTTGACGAGAGCACGAAAGAAAAGGGGTTCGTGGATCTTTTGTTTTTCTGGTCTCGTTGGTGAATTGATAAGAAGTTTATTAACGTGACTAAAAGCCAGCCACTTTTGCTTGGCTGCAAGCTGATCCTTCTCGATTCTACGCGGTCGAAAAGTAGGTCGTGCTGATGTGAATTACAGTCATCAGCTGTAATACCACAATATCATTCTGTAGACACAGCGGTAACGAAGCCTCTTTATCTAAGAATAGTTTGTAATTAATATCCTTAGTATCTGTTTCATCGTAACATTTCACACGTAACCGTTTCATTCCTTGCTATTTCTCAATTACGCAACAGAAACACTTTCCTTTGGTATTTTCTTTCATAGAGAAAGCACTTTTTCTCTCGATGTAGGAAATATATAAACAATTCTTCTGTACGAAAAATACTGCTGTGTACGTTGTTACGATTAATACTCAATGAACGTTATAATCAATCGGTGTTTATGACTAAAATTAGAATGCTAATTGTGGTTTATTTTTTTCATCGCATTGGATTAATAGCTTTGCTTTAAATCTAGAATTAAAAAGAACTAAGTTTTAATGTAAATTTTTACTTGCAAACGGAAAAAATTGGTTCAAAAGTTATACCGATCAATTTCACAAACTGAAATGCATAGAAGAATTACAAACATTATTTGTTTTAATTTTTAAGAATTTTTCTTAGCTTTCTATTTTTTAAAACGTTAAATTAATAATTTCTACTTCTGAGAAGCTCATAGTTTAGAATCTAATTTAATATTTTGATATATGTTGCAATAAACGAAATTCTAAAGCCAATTGCATTAATTTTTGTATGCCACGTTATATTTCTACAAAGGATGCTCGTTTTTTGCATGGTCGCAAAACAGTCGAGCCCCTGCCCCATAACGCAGCACCGGGAAGGGTCTAATTTATGGCACCCTCAAGTATATGTTCGCTTTTACTTGCTGCTAAGCCCCATGGGTATAGTAACAGAAAAAAACCATTCGAAACTCTCTCACAATCTTTTCCAAAATACTCGTGCAACAATTTACATTTCACTCTCAAATGAACAAAACAACTGCAATATTGGAAATCAACATATCGTCTGTGTGAGATTTTGCTGGTAGAAATGATTCCAAACGTGGAAGCTCAACGAATAAGCAAACACACAGCAGCGGGATGTACGTAGAAACAAAGCGAGAGTACGAGCACTCGTTGGAACGAACTCTTGGCAGGTGCAACTCCTCGTCCCAACGACGAACGCCGACACGTTGCACGTTGTTCGCCCGCTAGACCTTTCATGGCTCCTTTTCTTTCTTTCACGCCGTTTCTAAAAGATCGTTGGGCCGTGCCAGGGACTTGGTTCGACGTACACATTTGGTGTGAGGTACTTGGCAGCCTCGCGGTTGTATACAGCTGGGGACGAAGGCAGATGGGGAGAGAAAAGAGGGAGAGATAGAGAGAGAAAATGAGAGATCGTATTGGACGTTGACCCGCGTGGTTCAACTGTTGCTCCCATTCGCGTATCCGGGAACGTGTGTAAGAAGGCCTGGGGATCCCGATGATAGAAGAGTCTTCTGTTAGATAGGTCTACCGAGCTTTTCCCTTCGTCCAGTGTTGAATGCCTGAAGAATGACAAAGCCAGACGATTCGCGCGAATTCTATAGAGAAAAATGTTGATCGTCTCCTCTTCTTTGATAAGATCAAGCAGAATGTAGGTTGAACATCGATGGACTTGAGATTTTTTTCTCCACTGTGTTTAATGGAGGTGCATTCTAGGTTATTAATTACGCATTCTTTTGATCTAGTTGTGTAGGGTTATTAAAATGACCTGTTAATACAACTATATAGAACATTGCTAATGACATAGGACGTGTTCTCATTTGTGTAAATTATTTAGTTCTATGGTTTGTAGATAGGTCGGACACGTAATATCATCCGCTTGAAGATTAATGGAATTTCATAGCACTTGGCGTGTTATACATTGATGACGCTTCGAATCGGAAATAACGCGTCAAATTGCCTGCTATTTAATTTTTAACTCGCTACGTACAAAGATACATCCCTTTATACGTCTTCGACGATTTCATTTCTTTACTCTACTCTAACTTATTTCCCAATTCTCAGAAATACCGCAGTACCATCAGCATCATAGGAGAATCAAAATAAATAAAAAAAGTTTTCACGATTTCTTGTGATTCAGCGAATTCATGCCTGATAGCAGACTTATATGACTTCCTGAGTATATAGCGGCAAACGTGTATTTCTTAAAATAGTTCCAGGGTTACCTGGAAGACCAAGATGACCAAATATTTAATAACGTCAATTCTACATAGATTTCCCGAAGAAAGTTAGTTTGCTGTTCTCGTTCTACTCGAATCGATTGCTCCGAGCTCCTCTGACGGTTAAACAGCGATTAACACAATTTTTGAACGTGCTACCGCCAACGGCAACCTGTCACACGGCCGACAATGGCGTCATGGCGACGCCGGTAGTCAGCCGGTACGCGGGCGCCGTGGCGCCAGCGTCGCTTATCCCTTCTCTCTGCCCAGTTCATCCGCCCAGGCGGTCTTCTCTCGAAACCACGTCCTTCCTGGGTGTGGTTCGAAACAGTGTCGAAGGTTGTCCCAGCTTCCATTGTATCATCTCAACATCGTCGTCTTCTCTTCGTCATAGTCTCAAACATCGTCTCGTTTCTTCTCTCTTTCATTCAGGAAGATACACAGATACATAGAGTGTGCGTGTATACTCTTTATATCGAGTGTATATAACGAACGAAGAGGGAGAGCATAGTAAGCGATAGGGAGAGAGAGAGAGAGAGAGAGAGAGAGAGAGAGAGAGAGAGAGAGAGAGAGGTTGAAGGTAGAAAAAGACAGACAGACCACAGTAGGGCGAGCCACGGACTGTTCATCGATTCGTCGCTTCCACGGTTCTGTGAACGCGGCATGAAAAGAGTCTAGCACCGTCAATGTGCGCATTTGACCGGTCCTCGTACGTGTGCGTGCGTGTGCCCGGTTCTTGCTAGGGACAGTACCCTACCTTCCGGTTTCCCATCGAACGCTGGGCTTCTAACAGTTCCTGGCGTTCCATCGACGGCGCAATCTGGCGGTAGACCACGAGTTCAGAGAGGCCACCCTTTGCCCTCTGCACGAACCTTTCACGCAGAGAGGTTATGTTTGCTCGGGATTCATGACGCTCTGACAGGAGTGGAAGGCGGACGGAGCGGGTAAGTCGTGGCTCTTCTGCACTTCTGTCCTCCAATCTTTGTACACATTGTGTTGCAATAATCCTGTGAATTTTGAAAAATGAAAAGTACACTCGTTTGAAGATATCGGTACAGGGAATTTTTATCAAATCGTTTTTATTCACGGGAGAATGTGAGTTTCATTCTTAAACAGGCTTGTTACAGGGTAGGTAGGAGGATGATCAGAGTTTCTTTTAATGAAATTCGTTTTCGAAACTCTTTTTTCCTTTTTTTTTTCAAAGATAGTATTTTATTTCGTTTCGTGGTGTTTGCTCATGCGCCGAACGATTTTATTGGTTCCGGATTGGAAAATGAGAACACCTTGCGTTGGATCGACAACCCTTGGGTTCCCCGGGTTATGAGACCTTTTGGAGGTGAAGGACGAGACTGAATGAACTGATGATACAGGCAAATAAAATTCGCAGAAAATATGTTTAGACTATTAAGGATGGTCTTGTCACAGCAGGAGTTTAAGTTGTTAAACAGATTTTCCACAAGTTTGTAGATTATTCTGCTTCAAACGCAATCGGTTTGTTAGTTAAAAATAGCACGTTGTTCTCACATACACGATTTACGAATTTTTTTTTCTTTTCTTTTTGATAAAAGGATATGGGAATTTCTATGGAAGTTAGAAAAAATAAGAATTGATTCTCGCCGATATTGAGAACACTATGCCTTTTTACCCAACAATGGAAGATTAATGACGCTCCATTAATGCACAAACAAAGAAACATGTTGACCGTGACACGAATCTGCCAACGAATGTGGCAGGTTGGATAAAAATAAAATAATAAAAATGTAATAACCATTACGCTATACCGTAGCCTTTCTGGCGATGGAGTATAAACACTGATAAGTATTTCTTTATGAAAATGTATATATTCTTCCGTCGTTTGATCTTGACAGTGTATGTGAAGTATACATTTATCTTTTATTCAACTATGCTTATGATTTTGCATTCTACAATTTTGCAGTTCGAAGATAAATTTTATGAAATTTTCTATTTTCTATTTTATATTGTTCTATACATTGAATAAGCCATTCTGAATCTAAGCCACTCTTATCTTTCTTCTTAATAAACTTAAATTTCTAAAACTCCACTGTAAAGCTCATGAATTAAAAGAAAAAGTAGCAGTAACTTGAAAGCAAGCTATTACTAATAATTTGTGTGATTCTGGTTTCAGGGGTGGCAACGGTCTCGCTAGGAGGTGTCGAAGCTGGCGCGTGGGGCGGGAGAGTCAGCGGTGGTCTGGCTCTGGTTCCGGTGGTAGCGGCGGAAACGGAAGCCGCGACAGCAACAGATCAGAGAGAAAGACTGGAAAAGGCTGGTCATTGGAAAAAGAGATTCGATCATCTTCTAGTTCTTCTTTCTACCCTTCCCGTTCCTGGTGGTGGAAGACTTGACGATATTTATTGGTCATCGGAAAAAACGTCGACGGCGTGACAGTGGGCCCCAAACCACCTTCGTGCAAGAAGGAAACGCGAAATAGGACTAATCCATTCCTGAAAAATCACATTTTAGGATTCATCGGAGGTATACCGCCTCCTTCTCGAGAAACGTTTTTCCATCCTTCGCGGATACTTACGCTTAGCGCATCATTAGACAGTCATCATGAGCGAAGTCGAAACCCTTCGTCAAGAGGCGGACAAGCTAAAAAATGCTATTCGAGTAAGTTCTATTTGTTATTCTGTGGTTCGTTGAAAACAGACGATTAGCTTCGTTCATCGTATCGTAAAAGAATTTCTTTTAGGTGTTTGGGAAAGTGAAGTCAGTTTCTGGAACAAAAGGGAAAGTTAATTATCTAAGTAATTTACCAGTAATTGTAGCTTTCAACGTGGGTGAATTACTTATTACTCGGTAGAATAGTAATATATTCTGTAGCATAGAGCACTTGAAGAGAACAATTGTAGATTTAGGTAACCGTTATGAAGAGATTATAGCCAATATAGTCCGTATAGTTATCCATGGCTAGTTCGCTTGATGGTATTAACTAAGTGTACTTATTCTGTACGGAATTTCATATCACGACTGTTTCCTGTCAATGAATTATCTGGAAACCGTAAGAGATAATGACTTGGCGATAGTATATTGGGCGGTGGTTCTTGTTTAACTCGAATACTTAACGTTTTATACAACTGTAGCTTTTCGTTGATTCATATCAATAATCTGAGTAATTTACTATGAGTTAGTTGAAATTTGTGTGTGGCACTTCATACGCTTTCCTTGTTTGCTGGCAATCTCTGAGGACAAAGCAACAGTTCTACATGCAACAGCAGTGTATTGTCTTAATAGAAAAAAAAGTCTAGGGCGTCTCTCGGCTCGAAGTGCACTTGTCATTAAACAACCGACCCCTATTCTCCCCCTAACGAGTCGGCGATTTTTTAGATTTTGTCGTGCTCCAAACCATATATAATAGGTAATTGAAACAAAATCACAAGCAATTGTTTATTAAAGCAACACTTTTATTCCGTGTTCTATTATTTTTATTCATATAATTTTTCCATTCCATATTTATTGCATTCTTTGAGTGTACTTAACGAGTCAGTAGTTTTTCCTAACTTGTCGAAATTAACATTTAATATTACTATAAAATATAAAGAATATTATAAGATAATAAATCTTCTCATATTTATCTTTCTATACAATTTTTATAATCCATGTTTGTATCCTCAAAAGTTGTTGACCTTTCTTAATTCTAAAAATCTAATATTCAATATTACCATAAAATATAAGGTATTATTATGAGATAGTTTATTTTATTTGCTTTATTTTATTTTTTCAAAACATTTATGTGTTATTCAAATATACAAGATTGTTATTGATCTTGCGTATCCCATTCATAAAGAATTTTGTTCTTAAAAACCAATAATTTTATACTACTCGATATATTTTACTACTACTAATTTAATCGTCGAATGATGATAACGGCGTGAAAATTGACTGGAGTCAAGAGTTGTTACCTTTTGAAAAATACTTGTCGATGGCAATCGGTGGATTCTTCACTTGTATGGTGGTGGAAACGTGAAACTCATTGTCAGAGGTGGTAGTGGTGTAGCATGTGGTGGTGGTAGGGCGCGGCATAACCGTCGCTTCACTCTGATCAATACGCCACCGTTCCTTCTCTCTCTTGCTCGATCTCACCTGTTTCTCTCTTTCACCCTTCTTCATGCGTGCGTGAAATTACACGCATCGTCAGGCGTGCGCCCGTAATAGATAGAATGTATGTTCTTAAATACCCTCTTTAACAGTATTTCAATAATTTATACACATCGCGACTTATCTTCTCTGTTTACCAACGTTTAATTGATGAACAATCCAGAGTAATTCGACGTGAATCTCGAGTACCAAGAATGCCGTTGTAGATAGTCGTTTTCTTGTGTCAGCGTAAAACAATGTTAATTAGGATCCTTAAACCGAGCCGTGAATATGATTGTACCTCGTTAAATGCATTGTCATATTTTCACTCGTTTAGAAAGATCAGGCTGAAAAGCTTGGAATTCTAAAATTTGTTTAAGAGTTCGCGAGTTTGTATTTGAAATGTGCGTAATTCATTGAGACCTCTTAAATTAATTCGTTGCCGCGCCCAATTGACATTTGATCTTTTTCAATAAGGCTAAACGAAATTTTTTTTACATGAAATATTTATTCTGAATTAAATTTTAATATACTCTTCGTTCTGCTGTGCTCTATGTAAATTAGTACATTGAGTTTCATACGTTATTCATATTTGTTTATTTTAGGATGCCAGAAAAGCAGCATGCGATACGACGTTGGTTCAGGCCACGTCGGGCATGGAGCCTATCGGCCGAATACAGATGCGCACTAGACGCACACTTCGTGGTCACTTAGCCAAGATTTATGCGATGCATTGGGGCAGTGACTCAAGGTACATGTCCATATGAACTATGGTTTTGAATCAATTTTCTTGACAATTAAATATGAAAGAGAAACTATAGCCGTTCTATTTAATTGACAGAAACTTAGTGTCAGCGTCGCAGGATGGGAAACTAATCGTCTGGGATAGTTATACCACCAACAAAGTTCATGCGATCCCTTTACGCTCTTCATGGGTAATGACCTGTGCATACGCGCCATCAGGTAGTTTCGTGGCCTGCGGTGGGCTAGATAATATTTGTTCCATCTATAGTCTTAAAACTAGGGAAGGAAACGTAAGAGTTAGCAGAGAACTCCCAGGTCATACTGGGTACTTGTCATGCTGTCGATTCTATGACGACAACCAAATTGTCACTAGTTCTGGCGATATGACTTGGTAAGGAACATTTACTATTATTTTTCACGATTCTCCATCGATCGAAATTTTTCCTAATCTGCACTATTTGCCTAACCATTTATTTTAGTATTTAGGAAGATATCCTGAGAATGAAATCATAAAGAGAGAGAGAATTGTGAATGTGCAATAAAAAAATGTATATCCTACCTACCCAGCCCTTTCCTTAGTTTTTGGTTTTTCCTTTCTGAATGGTAATTATGTAGCCTAGAAAAATGTTTGGAATGCGTCACTTATATTCTTTTTAAATTAGTGCCCTGTGGGACATAGAAACTGGACAACAGTGTACCTCCTTCATTGGTCATACGGGCGATGTAATGTCCCTATCCTTGGCTCCAGACACGCGCACATTCGTCTCCGGTGCGTGTGATGCCAGTGCAAAATTGTGGGACATTCGTGAAGGATCTTGTAAGCAAACTTTCCCGGGTCATGAAAGTGACATAAACGCTGTTACGGTAAGAGCTTCATTTCTCAATCTCAACAATTTTGTTGTTAATTTATCTTAATGTATATGACCTGTGATACATGATCCCAAGAGTCAATTACAATAACTAATTATGTAGTAAAATTTTTAATGCGAATTATTTTATCATATTATATAGTTCTTCCCGAATGGATACGCTTTCGCGACGGGATCAGATGATGCAACTTGCAGACTTTTCGATATTAGGGCAGATCAAGAACTGACGATGTATAGTCACGACAATATTATTTGCGGTATTACCAGCGTAGCATTCAGCAAGAGCGGTAGATTATTACTGGCCGGCTACGATGATTTCAACTGCAATGTTTGGGATTCCATGAAAGCTGAACGAGCTGGTGGGTGTTGCTCTTGGATTTTTGAGATTGCTTTGAGGAGAGAAGAGAAACTTTATATTAAGCCCTTCTCTCTAATATCATTTTTTAAAAAAATCTTTTTTTACTTGCCAAAATTTCACGAATTAAAGTTATTTTATAATAGTTTTAAATTTTAAATTAAATTTATACTTCATTTCTACTTCATTTATACTCCAAATATTGATCATATATCATTGTTCTACAGAAATGTTCTACAGAACATGTTCTACAGAAATAGAATATAAAGAAATGACCTCTTTCGAGATGTTCTATTTTTATTTTGTAGGAATTCTTGCTGGCCATGATAATCGCGTGTCTTGCCTTGGCGTTACGGAGGATGGTATGGCAGTAGGGACGGGCTCATGGGATTCGTTTTTGCGTATTTGGAACTAACTTGGGGTTCATCCCAAGACGTTCCTCAACAGAACAAACTGCAGTAAATCAGCATACAGCATAAGCATTAAATACCACCACTTGACCACCGAAGTCGGCGTGTCCATGCCCTCGATGGAGGCGAATTACTCCCCAAGTTCACCGGAGTTGACGTTGATTAAAAAGTTTGGACATCCGCTAGACAACAGCAGTAGAAAGACCCACGGCAGCAGCGGCAGTAGCAGCAATGAATTTAAGAACGTTTTGGGTTGTGGTGGTAAAAAGGACTACCGGAGACGCGTCGTTGATTTAACTTGGCGACGTGGCAAGGTCGGCGATAAAATCACTCGTGAATATCAGCGCTTCTAGTATATGAGTATACCGTTTGTTCGATATACTTGAACGTACGAATGATGATGATGATGATGATGATGATGATAATGATGATGATCGAGAAAGAAATGTGGTGAAAGGAAGAACGACAGAACGGAGAGCAGCACCAAGGCTGACAGCCATATCTCTCCGATGTCGTGCGCGTTACTTCCTTTTTCTCCTCCCCTTTCTCAAGGACTACTTGGCAAACCTTCGAAGAGTACGTGCTGTTGATTATATCTTGATAACGTCTCCTCGAAGATCTTCCCGAATTCGAAGGTTGAAACAAGGATCGATTTCCGAGACTACACCCCTCATCCCGAGGTCTACGCTGTTGGCAGCGTTTTATTATGAATAAGAATAAAAGAAAAAAAAAAATGGTTCCGAGCGTTCACTGCCGATGAAGCGCCGACATGGCTGCTCCGGCGGTTGATTTTACATTTCTTTTCGACACGCACGAAGCAAGTCGTACCAGGCGAGAATACGATGTGAAAAGAATGAAAAAAAGGTCGCTCGTGCACGGCATAAAAGTAAACATGATCATGAAAAACTATATATACATATATATATGATATATATATATATACGTATGTCGACGAGCAGCCAAGATTACGATAATCTCGCATATTGCATTCAATACCTACACGCACACCGTACGCACGTGTATTAATACGTACATAGAAAACTACATACATACATTTGCACACAAAACGCGAAGTACCGCAAACAAAAGGCATCTGCTATTAAGTACATAGTGGGTCATCCACGAGCCCTGACATATAAGTTACTATCTCTAATCATGTTTTCCCTCTTTTTTCCGTTTTCTTTACCTTTTTTTTTTATGTTTAACGTTTCGATTCTCCATTGTTATGAATTTATTCTCAAAACGGATCGCTAGTTAAAGAAAAGGGAAAAAAGAATGATTTGCAAAGATTGCATCAATTCTTATGACTATAACCGCCAAGTTTGCATTAATATCTGTAATTTTTATAGATCTATCTTTATTTATTTTGTATAGACCTCTTCTATATAGATCATCTTATGTCTTTCTTTTTTCTTTTTTTCTTTTTTTTTTCTTTGAGAAATTGAATGAATGTTCGAGTTACGGAGATGGTTAAAGAGTGAACGAGGTTAGATGCAAGAATGAGCATAAGGTCTCGAAGGTGCGGCCCGTTGCGAATCAAAAAACAAAGAATTTGCATAAAAATCTGATTAAAAGTTTAACAATGACTTTGAAGTTGTTTCTTCAACTTACTTTGCATCGAAATTCGAATTGTATGAAAGAAAATATTTCTGAACGGAAA
>KQ435711.1:3854135-3871740 GCA_001276565.1 Melipona quadrifasciata
CATACAGTTTCAGAAAGATTTCTAGAATTCTAATACCAATTTAAGAATTAAAACCTTGTGTTCTTTATTATTTATTTTTGTCTTATTTTCTACAAATAATATGTCACTTAATATGATGTAAAAAAATGTGTCATTCAATGAATATGTTTAAAACAAGGCTTCAAAGATTAAATAAGAAAACGTGAATTTCTCTAAAAGAAATTGTAAAATCATCGAAAAAAGAAATTGAACACGACATGAAAACAGTAAAACATCGACTCGTTCGTCACTGTATGAAAGTTAACCTTTTCGTTGCATCAACTTGTCACGTTTTTCTGCACATTGAGTTAAAAGTAATATTGAGAACAAACGATCATAAGGACAGATTCTAACCAGCTTTTTAATTTCTGTTTCACATAAATTGGTACTACTTGCTGCAGCGTCGAGTCTGCCCTCAGCCGAGAAATTAATTTCTGTTTCAGACAAATTGGTACTACTTGCTGCAGCGTCGAGTCTGCCCTCAGCCGAGAGTTTCTTCTCCAAAATGATTTGGAAGTCGCACTCTTCTTGCATTTTATCTCACGAATCCTCAATACCCGCAATGCAGAAGTGAAAAAAATTCCACGTAAGTCCTTCAAGTTTGTGAAAAATTTGCGAAAGCGTATTTTGACATGACTTTTTGATGATACGAGAAACTCGTCTTAACAGTGTTTGTTGCCTAGGTTTCGTTTGATCGATATAATTCTTTCTGCGTTTCAAATTGTTTCATCGTAGCTGCCAGTAAGTTTATTTCATCCATATAATGATTTGAACTTTTACCTTTGTCGATTAATTTTCTTCGACTCGCGGATTTCCAAGAATTTTGATACGATATCTTTTTTTATAATGTACAAATAATTTAATTTCGATATTAAAATTGAAATTATTTTTACAATTATCAATATTATTAATATATATTTTCCAATTTTATTTCACAATAAAATAATCCAATTTCTAAATAAATAAGTGAAGATTCTGCAATTTGTTTTTCAAGTTTTTCAAAAATATGCATCTGTACACTGTATTGTTTTTTTTTTTTTTTTTTAGAGTTTCATACAAGCAATGTTAAAACATAGTTATATTCAATAATATCACCAAAAATTACACTGATATGAAAAACCAAAAAACGAAGCATGAATTACATGGCGTATCAATGAAAAATTATTGCAAATCGATACACAGTCATCAATCTTCACGATTTGATCAAACAACGATCCAACGATCCACAAATTTCTCGCAATTTCACTTGTTTACGATCTAAGACGTTCTGCGAACTTAAAGGATCATTATCCTGAATCTCGTATCTATTCCTCTAACATTTTGTTTTTACTTTTGTAGCGTCTGGATGTCCCCAACTCCTCGTCGAGTTGGTGCTCGCTTTTCCAGCAGACGATGATGTTCGAGAATGAATGCTATCAACATAATTCAGTGGGAAAGGCTGAACGTCGATTTGCTGGCGTCGCGACGAATCCGGATCGATGGAAACGGGAAATCGGCTCGGCCGCGAAGCTTTCGACAAGTCCGATCTCTTCTTTTTTCCCTCTCAAGGCGATTCCCGGTCATCTACTTACCATGTTCACGACGCATTTCGACGTCTTTTGTTTCACAATGGAGGCTGTCGTCACGTTCAATGAATTTTCAAGATATTTTTGGATATACGACTGACAAAAGTGGTAACCTCGAATATCAGTCTACATTACGTTTTTAGTTGAAATTGAGTTAACCCTTCGCGGTCGATCTGGATCGTTTTGACTAAATGACCGATCTCTTTGCCGTTTCTGACTTTTAAAGATATTTTGAAAATATTCTGAGATACTTGGTAGATACTCAATCTCTCCTTCGATGTACAATCGATGGTTAAATCAAATATCTGCAGGAGTAATTAATAAAAATAAAGGTTCACTTCGAAGAAATTCAAGAGCGAAAGACGAGCATAACGACCCAGATTGCCCGCAGAAGGTTAAACAGTAAATTCACACAGCATTTTCAAACTTCTTCTACATTGAGATTAGAATAAAAAATTTAAACAATAATTTGTTTAAATACGTTATTATCGACAGCTCGTTTGATAAAAACTCGCCTATCTCTCAAATTTTATCAGAGGAAGATAATACATTAATGTTTATACATAATCTCGTTGTTTCTTCAAATTTTTTCATCAGAGATTCGTCACAGATCATTCTGAAATTGAAATATTAATTGTAATAATTTTTCTTCACTTTTAATCACAATGATAATAACAACTCGTTTGTTGTTCTGTTAGAACGTCATCTCGTTGGGACAAGAGGAGTAGTCTTAGTTGAATAATCGATTACTTCACTGGATATTTTCCAAACATGGAGGTGATGCAGGAAAGTTCTGTGTGTCATCGTGTATACATACGATACATATGAGATTTCGTTCTTCGCGGTGACAGGTAGATAACTCGCCACAGGGTCGACGGAAACGGGGAAATTGCACCACAGCTCCATATTCGAAGTCTTCTCGCAGACGCGCCTTCCTGTGCGTTTCTTCTTCTTTTTTCCCTCCCCTCCCCCCGTTGCCTGCCCCGTCGCTATCTCGAAACGTGTGGAAATTAGATACTCGGCGTTAGATTATATGCAATCGAACCAGTGACATCTATTCCGGGACCTTCCTGGAGAAGCGAGCGGATTCCTTATACATTTCTATATCGTCACAACCCGACGAAAACAACGTGTTTTCCATCGATCGCGGCTGTCTGACGCGAGAAATTTTCTCTCACAGCGAGAATCGTCGCTGTTGTTCGAGTTTCCCGTCACTGCTGATTACGAATTTGAAATCTCACTTCCGATTATTTCTTATGGGAGTGTCCTTAAAGTTTGAATAAATTTTTGCATTGTTTGTACATGGATTAAAAATACAATAAAATTAAATGGTTGAAATAGCATTTAATTGATGCTTAATCTTTTAATATTTAAAATAAATTTGCTTAATAACTCTTGAGGAAGCTTAATACCATTAGATGATGAAAATTCTTTTGTTTGTGGAGTAATTAATTTATTAGACAATGTGAAATTGAATTGTTTTACGATTTTATATCGTCAGATAAACGTTTTATATTTATTTCAGTATAAATTTTAAAAGATATACATATATAAGTTTTAAAAATATAAATTTTGTATAAAATTTAAAAAGATATATATATATATATACATTTTTTATTAATATTTTTGCTTCAATCGAGTTAATCGATAAACGGCTCATATATTATGTATATCTACAATTCAAAAAGTCTTTGTACAGCACATCGAAATTTATTTAATGATGCATAATTTTAATAAAACGCAGGAAATGAACATATTTCTAATTTATAAAAATAATTCACTTTCATTTGTTGACATTATTATTTCTCTCTATTAAAGTCGTGCAACGCGAAATAAATTTTAATTTAAATTTTAGACTTCTTGAACCGACTGCAATTTCACTTTGAGTTTCTCTGTGTCTCCTCGCAAAATTACCTGAAATGGATGATATTTTGAATTTTAGAGTTCGTCACTTGACAAGAAATTCTCTTCAACGTGTTAAATCTTCGCTACATAGGAGTTTCGCAAGTTTCTGAAATAGATCGTTTATCATTGTGCATCAGCTTAATAAAAAATGATAAATCGAAGAAATATCTAAATTTGGATAGCCGCATAATCGAAATGCGAGTAGTAGATAAAATTTCGCATTTTCTACTGAAAAAAAATTGGAGCGAGTCTCGAAATATTTGATTATGTGACCGTGTTGTCGCGTGACAACAAAGCCCGAGCTAGCCGGAGAATCCAGATTGTCGTTTCCCGTTCGGAAATATGACTAAATTGTGCGTGACTAAATTCCGATAACCGTTAATGACGGTGCATTTATGATGGACAACGTTTCTGGTGCGTTTCGTGACTGCTGACATAAAAAGCTGAGAAGATTACAAGGAAGTTACACGTGTACTTGACGCCGCGTAATAGGACACTCTTGCTACTAGTGATAGCAACGCGAGTGACACCGAGTTTCCGATGTATCGATGCATTGCGTAACTTGTCCTTGGCTATGGCCAAAAAAAAAAAGATACTTAATTTATTCTTCGAGTGAAAATTATTTGAATTTGAATAGAACTCAGCTGTAGAGTAGAATGTCGATTATTCGAATACTAAATAATTGGAAAAGAATGGAAATTTTTTTTTTTTTTTGTAACTAAATAGAACATGGTTTTGAAATTTTCTCTTTGTTTGAACTTATCGTTCTTGTACGATATTCTCTCATTTCTTTCTCAATTTATCGAATATTAGGGTTAAACAATATAAATTCCAGAAATCTTAATGTTTCATTGTCTGTGCAATGGAAAACCATAGTTATATTATTATAATTATAAAAACCAGGATGAATCTAGCTTTCGGACACGTATGAATTTTTTACGATTTTCGATAATAAAAGCGTCTTTCAAAGAAAATCGAAGTCGAGCGGTTATCAAACGCTTTGAAACGAGACCAAATTATAATAGTTTCAAATATCGATAGTTTTTCGTCAGCTTCAGTATCGGTTCAGTTATGCTCTTATGTTTTAAAGCGTGAACAAAGATTTTCGTTACGGTAAAGCGATTCAATGACTGGAAAATAATTTTGAATCATGCCCATTAGCTTTCATGAGCTGGCGCGTGACCGTGACCTCGACGATCAAGCGTCTCGGCATTTCTAAACCGAGTTCACCTAGCTTTCAACCATTTTTTTTTTTTTTTTTTCGATACCGTGATAATGTTTTCGTAACAATGCATGTATATAAAAAACATCTTTTTAATGATTCTTTTGAGAATTAGTATAAAATCTCGTTTATCCGCGCCATCCATCTGTCATTTTTCCAATTTTTTTTAGTGTCAAATCAAAGCAATGGTAAAAAATTATCATTTATTTGAAGTTGCATCAATTTACAAAAGTTGTTGACGATTACTGTGTAAAAAAATTAATAACTGGAATGAAAAGATAAAAAGTAACTAAAACTTTATTAACAGACTAAATTTCTATTCAATAGCATACATATAATTTACACTCAGCTATAGATATACAAATTTATATCGTGATCATATTTTATTAATCAGATTGACAATATGTATATCAAATCGATCCAAGGGACGAACAAATGTTACGTGTAAACTTACTTCTTAACTAAACGTTTTATCGTATTCTTTTAAAAATAATTCTTGTGAGAGATCGAACTCTTTCGACGATTGTTCGATCAACGTCGAAAGGTGATTAACGTGTTAAACAATGGCGAATATTCGAGATAGGTTGTTGAATTATTGAATCCAAAGAGTGAAAGGGAGAGACCTAAGAAGATTAAAAGCCTAGAGACATATTAGAATTTCAAGTGCTGGTTAAATTTACTTATCGATAGATATCGTTACACGCGACCTTGATTTCGAAGATCCCGTTGACGGATCTGTCCGATCTTCGATTTCCGCTCGTCTGATGATCGAGAATCATGGAACACGCGGTGACAAAAATTATCGAGTTTTGAAAGCAGCAGAATTTGGTAAAATTTTATTATTAAAAATTTATCATTAGATTGTGAATTTTTATGTGTTTTATTGTTTACACGTTTTATAGCGCTTATTGTAATATTTATTCGTAAAACAGTTTTTTTTTTTTATAAAAGTTTTATTTTTTAATTATATCAAAAATATGTATTAGCATAAAGATCCACAATTCGGATCATAAATTAGATCCGAAGGAGATAGATAAGCACGTTGTTTATTATTTATTGATACTTAGTCATACAAGAATGATTCTTCTGCTTTTAATTAAATATTCCCTCTACAAAAAAAAATAATGCTGTAGCTAATTCGTAGATGAAGCTTCACTATTTGAGTGTTTTAAAATTACTAAAAACTTAAAAACTTTAACACTGAATGAAGAGTACAATAAAATAAACTCAGAATGCATTAATCTTTAATCTCTTTGAATGCATCTAATAAATAATCTAATAAATAAACCAATTATTTTATTATCGATTACAAGATTACCCGTACATGCTCCGATACGAATTAAACATCCAAAAGATTTGATGTTCACTCACCACTATTTAACTTGTGGTAACAAGTTGGTTCCTTCGAACCAACGTAAGCGATCAGCTGATATGTCGAGACTGATTTTAAAAATAGCAAGTTTCACATACGATCGATGGATCCCTCCTCTATGGTCTCTTTAAATCGACGATCACCGTTCGCAGTCGACAGCAGATTCAAACTATATTCAAATACAATTCCTCCTCCGTCCTAGACGCATGATTCTTAATTCTCAAGGCAGAAGTAGCCAGCCACCCACTGGCTATTTTGCTTTTCAAAAATCCACGCAATGGCTTCCGAGCAGGGATGAACACGAGCAGGCCAGTCTACGATCAAAGTCGTCAATTACATAATGCATCGAATCGTGATACGAGTTGCTCGATCGAACGTCTCGATTCCCTGGCTGTTGGTACATGGGCGATACTCGAGGTCATGGTCACGTCGTGTCTCGCAGACGTCAAATCTAGTCGCCTTTAAAAAAAAAGAAAAGAAAAAATATCACCTTTAAACGTTCATTTTCGTGGGTTTCTTGGAGATCGTGGAATCTTTCAGGTCGAATTTAAGAAAAGTTACAAAAGTTACGTTAGATTTTCCTAATGTAAATAATGTTCTTTTTTTCTATTTAAAATCGCATCGACTTACAAAAGCCATTAGTGGTCACTGTTCCTTTACAATTTGTTTTACAATCTATACTCGTCTAATGTTTTTGATACTTGTGACACGTGATATTTTGTAAAAAAGTAAAATACTATGTTTTTCATTTTGTAAAATTCTTACGAATACTCGGCAATGGTCTAATTATGTATTTAAGTTATATCTTTTTTCTGAGTTGTTTTACTTGATGATCAAAGTGTTTTTTTTCAGCACGAGGAAAAATTAACAAAAGAGAAAATTATGGAACGAACAAAACATGGTTGAATCCATATAAAGAACGAATAAATACTGATATAAAGTTTAACATTTGGATATGCAATTATTGCATTCTTAACTTTTAGTTATTTTTTTATTTAATTTCTTTTTTTGTGATTCCGTGATCAAAGTGCCTTTGTTTGTTCTCTATGAAGATATTATAGTGAATGCCAGTATTTAATAAATATTTGGTATGTATTCCATATTAGCTACCATTTATATTATTGTACATAAATAATTAAACACCTAGTGCAATTCTATAAAAAAAAAAACTGATATTTTCGTTTCATTTCCATAAATTAACGCTAGAACTACCGACACTAGCAAAGTATAAAACGCATGTCAAAAATTCAAGTGCAAGGAACAAGAAAAAATTTGTAATGAAATAAAGAATAAAAACTATTATTTACGTATTTTACGATAGCTCATTCATATCTGTACGAATCGTGTGCATTTATTATTGTAAATTTAGAAAAATTTCACAAAGAATTACAAATTGATCATTTCGAGTATTATTCCAGTGCTAAAAAATAAATAAATACAAATATATTCTTCATATTTGTAATAACCTAGAAATCTTTGAATTCTCACGGACTTAACTGACACGGTCAATGGTAAATGGTAAATCATTGGATGAAATATACATTCTTTGGCAACGAAAATGAAGTTTTTATGCAAAGCGACTATTTTTGGTTTTGCAACGAAAAAAAAAAAAAAAGGAAAAGATGAAGCAAAGTGGCGCGAAGCAAAGGAAACCGGCACGACGCGACGGCTTCCTTTCGCCTCGATCTGATGCAACGTGGTTTCACGATCATACAGATATACCTGAAAGAGAGAAACTGAAAAGCTCGGAGAGTCGAGCACGTGTATCGAAGACAACTATATCGAGAATTCGTCGCAAGGTTCGTGAAGCAGCATGACGAAAAAGGCAATTAGCAAGTATAATCAGTCGTCAGCTGACCTATGACAACGTAACCCTGTCATCATTCCTAAGGGCATGGCGCAATTTGGTATAAATAATCGGGCACACGTGTCTGATCACGATCAAGCCAGTACAGATCAGCAAGTCTAATGAATCATCAAACGACCTATGACAACGTGTCACCCGAAAAATTCGTCAACTTTGTAGGCCAAGGGCAATTTCGACATGGAATTGCCCTTAAGCGATCGGTATTCCAATTTGACAAATTTCGCGCCGTCATTTATCGATTACCTAATTTTGTAAAATCAGTAGACAGGAGAGAGATTGAGGCGAAATTGATACGACGAAATTGTCTAGGCACCGCGTAAGAAGTTCATCAAGAAGTTGAATTTATTGAAAATCGAATGTCTGTGACTTGTAACAGATCAGCCGATTTCACATGAGACCGTGTTTTTCATGGCTACTTTATAATGTCAATTAAACAATACGCTTGAGTAAACTTTCCGCGGCTTTTCATACATTTTCGAGAAATTCAAAGATGCAAAATCTCGCAGAATATATATAATGTTCAAAATTATGACTTTTAAATGTGAAATTCCCTCTAATTTTCTGTGATACGCGTTTATATACTTTAATGAGTCATTACACAGTGTCATATAAGAATAAAATGATCCGTTTTATCAAACTGTCATTTATTACAAAAAAAAAGTTAACAAGTGCAAAAACAATTTAATTTCTAGCGTTGAAATCTTTTATTTCATGCAATTCCTGAATTCTGTTGGGTATGAAACACAAAATTCTTGAATTTTTAGTGACATTAAATTTCAAGTAACTGTTGGATTAATTGATAGATTTGGTTTTTATAAGTCAAGCAATATTAACATTCTGCGTTCCTAAGCTTTACATTTCTCTATCACTTTTATATTTTGAATTCTTTAGAACAATAAAGTACTACGGCACGTGTTTTATCGAATAGTATCAATACTATCAGTACCTGTTCATTTTATTCTGTCCCCTACGAGGATTGAACGGTTTACATACGAGGATCCATAACTTTTGTCGATTCTTTAGTGATTAGTGGACTGCCGATTTTTATTTCAATTGTGGATAATTGGAAGTTGCAAAAATCCACAGAGAATGCTTATATTTAATATTTAAAAATAGATGCACGAAATATTCAAAGTATTTATTTCAGTTTCGTTTCTTTAAGCATGTTAATATAATTTTAAAAAAAATATATATAGAAACCCACAGTCTGGTGATTAGCGATACCAGACGCTGGGAAGAAGAACGTTGTGCTGCAGTCTGAAGTTAAAGATGAAAATTGCCGGAGATATAGGAAGATAGTTGTACATGCGATACAAGTGGAGATCGGTCGATCGATTAATCGACAGGATGACAGGCTACTGCCGCTTTCACGTAACGTGCAGTAAGTTCGTAACGGAATGCAAGTGACTTTGTAACGGAAAGAAAGAAGTTTACTCGGCCATTACGATGCGCCGCAGGAAGAAAAAAAAAAAGTGGCGATCGAGCGTGATCGGAGAGTCAATCGAACGGAGGATAGATCGGTGTTCTTCGTTGTTGCATAATGTTGAGGCACTCGGTAGTATACAGAGGAAATTTGATGAATGAATCGAGTGGTAAAAAAAGTCGAGAACACTCGGCGACACAAAGTGTGTGCTCTTCGGGAAAGTAAAACGACGTCAATAAAGAGACATTTTGACATTGTTGACGACAGGGTTTTTTCATTCACATGTCATTTTGAGAAATAAAATAATTCGGCAGAAAAAGGTAGAAGAACAATTCAATGAACATATTGTGATTGAACTTTGGTTGCCAATAGATTGAATTTACAAGAAAACGTTACAATTGTACTTTGTATTGAATGACAATTCAATGGTACTGTACACAAAATATGTGAAAACATCTTAAATCATAGTTTATTATATACAAAAAAAAAAAAATCTAGACTACAGCCTTTTATCATAATTGATAGACCAGAGATTGTACATAACAAAAACGTATATATATTCGAGAAACGAAAAATCAGCTTTGAAAAATAACTTTTCACCTCGCTGAATATCAACTATACATTTAACAATTCAGAGCACGCAGAATAAATAAATAAATAATGTAGCGTCGAAGCATATTCCGAGGGACTTTTGCCATCAGCTGGTTTAACAGCTCGAACGGTGACTACAAGAAACGAGTACTACAAGTTGCAAGAAGTCTCTTCCGCTATTTTCCAGACTTTGTCGAGAAAAGAGCTACGAGAGAAGGGAGGAGACAATAATTCGCGATACTTTTACGAGAGGAATCAAAACGTGCCCGCTTATCGTTGGAAAATTCATAAATAATTGATACGGAACGAAGAATCGACAAAGTTGAAGCACGTGCAGGAGACTTCCGATTCGTTTATTGATTATAGATTTTTCCTGATTCCACCGCGATATAGGCAACCATAAATTGCATTGGCTGCGAATTTCCATAAATTTGAATAACATTTTCACTTCCTGCGCAGCCGCGTAGACCAGCCACCAGCTTAGCGAATGACAATGCGAGCAACGATAAGACCGTGACAAAGTGACCTTGCCCTTACAACCAACAGTTCTGAATATTATTCGAATCCCGCATATTATTATCGTTTTCCGTATCTATTATTCGTTGCTGTTCCCCCATTCTGCTTCGTCTTCTTCACACGCTGCTTTATTTTAATGAATTCGATCAATCGACTTCAATCATCTTTTTGTCCCTCCACGTCGATAATATCTTTTCCGTTCTTTCCCTCATTCTTTATATACATATATAGTATAATGTAATATATAATATATATATATACAAGTAATATATAATGTAATATATAATATATATACAAGTAATATATGATAAATCTTGATCTACAACAGCAGATGAAGACAAGGTTTTGCTTTTCTCAGATGGTTATGTTGTATTATGTAATGAGTTTGGTCATTATTGAAATAATGCAACATACTTCGAATAGGATAAAGTTGCCTAATGTGTGGATTGCGGATTTTAATGTAAATTCATGTTTTGAAAATGTAAATAAAAAAGGTAGGAAATTATTTTACGTATTAGACATTGTAGGAACTGTTATACTCTGTGATATTTTTTCAGAAAAGTGCATAAAAATCTACACGAGACTGTAGCTTATTGCCGTTTATAGAACTCTCGAATATCGTGTAATTGTTTTATTTCGTAACTATGTTTATTCGTTGTTTGAATTGATGTTTTGAGCAAACATATATTTACGAACTACGTTGCAGGAAATGGTTCAAATTAGAAATAACTCCAAAATGATAAGTGTACGATCATTTTCATAAATATTGTTATACAACGCACATAATGGAATTCAAGATTTGCTAGTTTTATGTCCATTACTAGGTAACGAAAAGTTAATCTCTGTTTAAGCTATTTAATAGTTATTATTTTCGAATAAGGGACGCTCACCCTTATTAGACATCTAATTAATTTGTCATTTTGGTTTAACCTTTAATATCTCGATCGATAGAGAAACATTCGTATTGTTTGTCAATCGTTCGGATGCAACAATTTCTTTATTTAGATATTAAATTAACATTTACCGCTGAGTTGACAGGTTGATACATAGAAACAGTGTCAAGTGCAAAAGTATGGAATGTTAAACGATGACGTGTAGAAATTGTTCGATAACTAAGTGCGTACGTTTCCAAGTCCTAATTTGTGGAATGCACTTTTTCCTTTTCTTCTCTTGTCTTTTTTTACATCTCTCACTACTGTCAGCAAATTGTAGAATTGCAAAACGTTTGGTATCAGTTTCCTTCTGCAAGTAGACTTTTGTTTGTTCAGGTGTTTATAAACCTAGAATATCGAATGACAGGAATGATCGAAAGCTTCGAATTCTTCGTTTCGATCGGCAACTTCGATCGGATCAAAGTCTACCTTCATTGGCGGAAGTATTCATTTGAATCATAGGACTTTAATTACACGACGTAATTACGATCCATGTTGCTTATAAAGTGAAGAGCATAGTTTAATGAATAATTTAGATTGGTAGTACAAGTTTTGCATCTTTGCATCACTTTTCGTATCTATTTGGTTTCTAATATATAAATTACGTATAGTAGAACTCCGTTTAGTGGAATAAAATTATTATTTCATTCAACTAATTGTACATTTTATGAACTAGCTGTAGGTATAATTAGTGTTGAATTGATTGATTGCTGGTTGTAAATTGTAAATTCAATTTTTCATGTTAAAAATCGTGTCAATCTCATGAATCTACACAGATTGGGCGAGATAATGAAAATATAAGTTTTATGCATTTATAAGAAAATTTTAAAGTAAATTGCTATTATATTTAATAATAAAACGAATCTCTGCATAGGTTGCACTTTTAAATCATTTTCACAATAAAAATATAAATTTATATAGAAATTCATCTACTTATATATGAAATATGAGTAGGCTATAAACTCATATTTCATACTGTAACGTGTAATTTAGTTTGGATATTTTATATAATTGTGAACATTGTGTCCTACAAATTTTAAATTTCAAATAAAGTGCTTAGTATTTATAAACGTAACGTGTGATTGAAGTTTGTCAATAGATCTTAATGACGCAGTCAATAGATCTTAATATTATCAAATTAACTGTAACTTGATAATATTAACTGTAATTTGTTAATTAAAGTTTAGAAATAAAATTTTGATTAAATTTTAATTTTTAATTTCAATCTGATTTCAAATATCTTCTTTCAAGAGGACTGTCTGTCTGAAAAATAAAGTAGTATATCATTAAACATAATATATCATCAAACATAGTATATCATTAAACATATAAAGTAGTATATCATTATTCAAGAGTTCAATGATATTAATAAAAAATCTTTTTTATCTCTTTGGAGCTTGTACGTATACCAAATTGCCTGATCTCTGAAAAACTTTATTTTCAGTTATAAATGATTATAAATTTACATGAGCGATTCATCTTTTATGGTCTAATTTGTAATTGCGAAAATATACACGTTGCAAATAACGCGAGCATTAAGACTTCGTCAACATTATTTTGTCCAACCTCTGTATATTCTAGAATGATTCGACAAATTAGACTTTCAAATCAAAGTTCTACCGTACAATGTTCACTGACAATTTGTCAAGGACTGCAACACGAACCGAGGGGACAAAAATCGAAAGAAAGTGCAGTATTGGGCTGTCGTGGATCGCGTGTTTCGTAATTCGATCGGGAACTTTCCATGATTTCTGGTAAACGAATTTTGAAAGTTGAAGCGTTCTCGGAATCAATGCGGAAACAACCATAAAACGGGAGACCCGTCCCGTTTCGCATTCTAATCGACGTCTCTTGACGAAATTCTACGGCGCATCGAGTGGGCAGATTTGAAAGTCGATCGTGGAGAAAAATCTGCGAAACACGTGGATCACCTTCTGACATTTTTGCCCTTTCTGCTTTCTCTCTCTGTCTCTTTCTCTTCTCATTTTTTTTCGCCATTTCTCCTTCTTCATTGAGTGCGTTGTTGACGCATAAGATACACTCCGTTTATTTCAGTTTGTAGTGTCAACTAGCATTATTCGAGATTGAACTTAATTGTCGCTTGTTAGTCAGCGTTTTGAATGTTGAAAATTATCCCTTATGTCGGATTCTAACGTAAATTCGTTCTGGTTTTATATTTACTGTAATTAAACTGCGTATTATGGATTTATTTTACTAGACTTACTGATCTAAAATGTTCTATATATAAACCATTTCCATTTCAATTATAATTAAGGAAATTGAAATCAAAATTAAATACTCGTATTTTTGACAAATTATCAAGTAATTCCAGCGTTAAGAATCCAATCACCATAGAATGAAATAAAATGGAAGATATCTAAAGTACATTACTCGCTATAATATTTGACGAATGAAACAAATTTTTACTATAGCTCAGTTTCTATAAAATAGATAATTATTAGTAATTCCAATTTCAAAGAAATAAGTACTGTCAGATATTATTCTTCAATTTTGTTCATTATACTCGCGATGTGCGTTTATTCCAAAATTCCTTGAATGAAATGGATAAAAGAATAAATTTTAATCATTGCCAATTCTAATTTTAAAGGAAATAAATATCCTTTGAAAACTATTTTTTAATTTCCTCTATTTCCTCTTTATAAAATTCCTGCTATTTAAGTTATTTTAAATATATACAGAAAAATACATATATTAATAATTGTTAGTTTCTATAAAAAAAAGAAATAAACATTTACTCTCAGATATTATCTTCAAATTCTGATTAGTATATTTTTAATATTGTTCTTTATCAAAAATCTTTGACACTTATCTCTGTCTCATGTTTAAAGAATAAAAGAAATTAACAGCGTAATTTGGTCGGATTGTTCTTAATAATATAGAATACAAATGAATTCCAACTTCAGAGAAACAAGTACGTACTTTGAACAACTTTGTTATTTTCAAATTGTCATATTTTTAATATTACTCATTATCAAAAAAAAAAATCTTCAATATATATATATTTCTCTTTCATTCTTAAATGAATGGTCTGCTCTCGTAGCAATTAATATGCTTCTAATCACAAAACGTTCGATTACTTTCTGTTTCAGTAAATTATCTCGTTCCGTGGCAGATGCTCGAAGAGTCTCTAATGAACGATGCTCACGTGAAATCGACGATACAGAAAGCCGACAAAATTCACTCATTTATTCCAATTCTTTCATTTAGGGATAGACGATTTTAACGGTGCATGCCGCATTTAAATATCAGATGTAAAAGGAAACACGTGAATCACCTTTGCCAGCTATCTCCCACCACCTGCTTTGGCTGCCCCTTCCCAGGCTTTTCTCCTGCCATTTCTCTTTCTTCGCAACCAACGTGTTTATATAGCAACGCACGTTTCCCCAGTATGGATCACTTACCGTGCTCGAATTGCGATTGTTCTCGGTATTCTCCCGTTTAAAAAAAAAATATCATTCGGGTTCAAACAATGTCACGAAGAGATGCTTATAATTTGCGATATGATTTAATGTACGTACGTAGTCAATCACAGAAGTCTACGTACGTACGTACACCTGCAAAATTCAAATATTTAGAAAGCAAACAAGTGCTTCAAACATGTTTATAGACCATATATTTTATCACTCAAAGTGATTTTAGCGGGGATAACCCAGAAAATCGGGCCTCTTCAGGTGCAACGCTAATGCAACGAAAATTAGCGATTGGTTGATTTGGGTTACGTGATTCGTGAGGGGGCGTGGAGTAGACCTCGAGTGGCGTTGTCTGGCACTGAGCGATCACGCCTGTAATTTTTTATCGATTCAAACGTTTGCATATCAATAAAATTTTATGGCAAAAAAGTCGTCTTCATTTCCTAGTCAGAATAGTTGCTTCTGCGTGAATCGTACTGGGTACAAGTCGTGCAGTTTTATATTATATATTAGTTTATTTATTGAAGCTATACAGATGTTGAAGAAACGACGATATTTGTTTATTAAGAGATAGAAATAAGTTGGAGTCGAAAATTACGAACATCATTATATAATTAGATAATTGGTATATTAAAGCATAAATTATCATTATTATTATTATTATTATTATTATTTGTCTTGTACATGATGTCTCTACACATTCGTCTACAGGAAAACTGATTACAAATTACCAGATTGCGATCCTTATTTTTTTTATATAACAGGTAGTTTATCAATAATTCGTACTTACAGATCAAAACCGGTCTATCGTGCAAATAAAGTTACAACATGTAAAATTGGCAAATTGCCGATAGTTAAAAGTCATTGCTAGTTTAGATGCGTTTTCTAATTTAAGTGTAACATGTAAAACCTTGAAGCAAAAAATGTAATTTGACGAGTGTTTGAAGATTACATAACTATTACGACTCACCTGCGATATCGATTGAAGGTTAAAGGTTCAACCAGTAAAGACGAGAGAGCATTTTTAGCGGAAGGAAAAAAGCAAAACACCGTGCTGTTTCATGGAGTTCCATGGACGTTTCATGGAACGTCGAGTTCCGCTATTGCGTGGAAACGGAATAAAAAATAACGGGAAATTCCGGGACAAATGACGGTGCCAAAGTTTTCGGTGAGAAATCCACAAGAGTATCGGCTACGCCTGTATCGATTTTTGTTTTGCTGACCTGGATCTGACGTGAATCATGACTCGTTGGCAACTGATATCCTTGTGAAAAAGGAGTCGTTTCCAGGGAAAGATCGTCAAAAATATAACATTGAGCCAATAGCTATAGATTTCACGTAAGTCATTTTTCATTTCGTGCAGTCAGCATTAAAGTATACAAAAAGTACACGCATGACATCAATCTGAACGATTTTTCAAGCCGTGTATTATTTTATATCTACGTTTGTACAGCGATTATCGAAATATATGTATATATTATTATATACATAATTCGTATATAATATTATATATTTTCAAATATTCAATTATACAACTATAGTATATTTATTATTAATAATGTACACATTTTCAAAAATCATTAACGTTATCATGATTCGTAAAATTTGAAATCAATTTGAAGATGAGCGTATCAATAATTATAGATTTCGAATAAATCATTTTTCATCAAGCTATACAAGAAATACATACTACAATGACATTTTGCGTAATTAACGCCATATTTCAATTGTCCAAAATGTTTCTGTTATAATTAATTTTTCATATATCTTATCGTTAGTATAACTCTCTATAACTGCAATTTTATTTATTTGACTAACACGTATCAATTTAAAAATGATACGTGTTAGTTAATCGTCAATTTAAAATCTGAGAACTAATATGATTTATTTCTATCATCTGATATTTTTACAATACTGCATCAAAGTATGATTACCAGTCGAAAGAAAATTTTTAAAATATGAAAAAATATATTCATTTTCTGTGTATATCAATATTAACAGTAATAAAAAAGGATTTGTGTAAGATATGATTATTGAATCAGTTATGCTTCTGATTGTCGATTAATCGATATAAAAACGATTAATTTCACTATCTGTAATATCATAAAACCATTGCTTAGATACATAATTGATAGACTGTAGATTTCTATGCATTTATAAGAAATTTTTAAGTACAAAATAGCACTATGAATATAGATGTAGGATCGCATGTATAGTAGATACAAGGTAATTTTCAGGCGTAAATTAGAAGAAATTTCATGTTGCGTGTGTGTGTGTGTGTGTGTGTATCTTGAAAGTATCTTCGGAAAGTGGCCTTAAACATTTTATATTCTTATCGACATTAGCTACATTTTGTACGGAGAAGGTTTTGAACACGTTGGATATGTCGAGTAAGGCCAACAACTTTTTTGCCATTCGGCGAAGCTTTCATTTTGTCCAATCAAAGATCGGGCTCATCGAATTTGAATTTTATTATTAGGGTCGTTCGTTAGCTTGAATATTCACAACCATCACGAGCCTAAGAACACGCAATTCTACGTTATCGCTGTATATTTATGTTTCAAAAATCGAAATTTGCACCGTAAACTTGATGCTTCTTTTTTTTCACATGCGATTGAGCCTCTTTGAAGTTGAACCGATCAACCACATTTTTTGCGAGTTTCTCAATTTTATTACCTGGTTACGCGACTTGCATTGAACTTCTAAAAAAGAAACCACAAATTATTTATTCTCAAATATATATATTTTTTTTATTTATTATAA
>KQ435711.1:3875455-3906634 GCA_001276565.1 Melipona quadrifasciata
ACGAGAAGATATCTAAAGAGTTTCAAACGTGAACAAAGATAAATCAATCAGAAATAAATATTATATTCAAACAATCGGTATAAATTTAAATATTTGATTTGTTGCTATATAGTTTTTACATTTTTCGTGTATTCCACATTTTCAATGAATAAACTCTCGGAGAACAAGCGGGAAAAATCAAAGAACTGATCAGAAAAGGAGATAATCAAATTTTCCCTTTATCAACGAGCAAGTTATAAACAATCAGTTTAAATCGAGAAATTTCTTTCTCCGACTAGATACGATTTTCTTTCAGTTTCAGACTTGATATTCCAGGTTTTAACATGCAACCCTGAACTAGTCTCTCGTAGGCCTACTGAATCGTGGATATATATATACATATATACACACACACATATATATTATATATACATATATATACACACATACATATATACATATATACATACTGCGTTGAACACGGGCGAGATCCGCTTCGTGCGGGCATTAAAACCGGCAGACACGTTCACTCGTGCACCCATGGCGACTTGGAGCACGTGGTTGACGCGTACACGTGCTGCCGACTGGCTTAACTTCGCGCTGATTCTAAATTTACTGCTCGGCAAAAAACGGTCTAAGCCAGTCATCCATGGTGTCTTCTTTCACCTGCGATCGTTTGCACTTTAGCAAAAAAAAAAAAAAAAAAAAAAAAAAAAAAAAAAAAAAGAAAAGAAAAGAAAAGAAAAAAAGTCACCTGAGGCACGTTTCGATGCCCTCGAAAGAAGAAATCGTTCGCCCCGCTTCTCCTCGCCACGAACGTGCAACAGCGACATTTCGAAACGATCGTTGCACGTTCTAGACGTTAGGTTTATTAACCCATTAACACGTTGACTGTGACGCGAAATTTTCACGTTTGGATGAAACATCACGTTACGATAAAATGCATTCTTCTAAAGTTTCAGCCTCTGGTCATCTTATAAATCGTTTTAGTAAAATTGTTGGACTTTATACGTTTTTAATTTTATTAATTGTTGTATATACTTTAAGCAATATAAATAATGTAACGCACGTTTGAAGATTGAAATGGATTATTTTCTCAGTCACTTAATTAATACTAATAATAAATGATAATAGTAGTGTAATATTAATAAATAATAAGGTTTCGATTTATATAAATTATATAATATATAAATTACTAATACGTATGTTTTTAATAATTACGAAATGTTACTATAGTAATTTAAAATCTAATGATCAATATTGGAACTATGGAAGGAAATTTCAAGGATTCACTTAGTATCTTCTCATCGTCGTGTCTTTCATCTGAATCATATAATTTTATCAAATTTTAACAAATTTTATTTCTCGGGAGTTATCGGTTTTGATGAATTAAAGATTGACGGAGGTATTCGTCTCATTCTAACATTTTCATTTATGAAATTGTATTACACCTCCCTTATCTAGATCTTTATTACTATATAAACGTTATATTATCGAAATAAAATGTCTTCTAGTAACAATTTTCTAGTTACTTGCAAACATTTTATTCAGACAACGAATAATTCGAGAAATAAATCATCCCGATAAGGGATTGTAATAATACTTGTACATTATTTTTCATAATATTTGCAGGATTTTGCCTTTGCGATGTACTCTTCAGCTTCCTTGTATTTACTCATTCTGCTCCTGTCGATCTGTAAATGCACGACAATTCAACAAAAGAAAAATTGCGCGAAGGTTAGTGAAAACTTTCTCGTTTTTCAGGAAGCGACGAAACGAACGTCAAGTTTCCGAAACGACCAATCGACACGCACGATGGCGAAATGAAAGAGAAAGTGACACACACGTACGCACACACGCCACACGTTAGCCACATTTCGCGGGCTTTTGCGGTTGACGCGTAAGGATCGCGGTTAACGCGTAACATAGTCAAATCGTGGATCGATCGGTGGAAAAGAAGGGAATTGAAAAAAGGAAAAGAATTGAAGAAAACAAAATTAAGTGGCTGCGCGAGGTTTCTTTCCTTGCGTGAAAAGACCGGTGAGACTGAGCTTTCTAAGGAAGTATCGTAAATGATCGATCGCAATCGCAGAAACGAAGGAGAAAGTGTCGCGAGCCGTGTGCTCGATCTAATCCACGCACGTTCCACTTTTTTTTTTAAATCGCATCTCTTTCGGCAGTTTCATGGCTGTCTCTCCTCACGAACGCTGCGACCTACATCAAGCGATTGCACGATCTTCGTGAATTTTATTTCACGCGTCTTCCCAAATTAATTTGTCCAACGCGTAACTTTCGACTTTGGACACTTTCAACTTGAGGAGAAGCATTTAAAAAGTCATTATCAATACGCGCGACTTTTCTTATTTTGCAATTTAATAAATATTCCCAATAGATAGATTCAATTACTTTTTTCTACATTCAGGAGCTGATGAAAGTACTCGAACGTTTCACGTAGGAACACTTTTATGTATATACGTACATGTGTTATATAAAACATTTTGAAATTTCATTCGCACTGTACGTAATTGTAATATGATAAATTGAGACGATTTTCCTGATCAATAAATCACTCTGGAAGTGTATACGGAGGCTATAGAAAGTTTATACGCATTATAGATAATCATCTTAAGGATATAATCGGTATTAAACATGGTTGCACTAAATATCAAGGTTCATTAATGCGATAGATAATTGGCTACTGAAATATTTTCAGATATGTTTCAGACTTAATTAATCGTGTCTTACTATGACATTAATAAAATTTTACAACACTATAACAGTGTGTTAAACACACGTTATATAAAAAGTTCCTGCAAATAAATGTAAAAGTTCGAATACTTTCACGAACAATTATATAGACTTATTAATAGCAATTGAATCGAAGAAAAGTAAACTTTCGAGTGTCTGTTGAACGGATCAGCTAATTGAAATCGATCCGACTGAATGCGAAGACTTTTAAATAGAGCACGCACCACGCGCACGCGAGAAGAATTGCAAGCAAACGGAGTCACCTACTAAACTCTCAGCCCGATTGCAAATCGCATTCAGTGGTCACACGTGTGTATATCCCGTTGGTCAGGCTCCGAACAGACAACGCATGGTAACCAATTCTTCCTAATCGTTTTATCGAACGTGTCGACAGATTCATCTGCCGTCCTTATATAACTACATTCTTTCTTTTGTTTTCTTTTTTTTTTCACGCATTATGTGTAACTCTTATGCCCTTATTTTACATGTCGCCATTACAGAAGGAAAACTTGTCAACTGCAATTTTCACGGATCTTTTAATTTTAATTGTTTCTGTCGATTTCTTAATGCGATTCGGTTTTACTGATGTTTTAATTTGTTTAATTTTCTGATTTTCTTTTGATTTTGTTGTCATTCTACGATTGTACATTTGCCAGTTGTATTATATATACAACTCTTGTAATTCTTAACTATTCTCTGAATGTTTAAACAACAACATTCATTTCAACTTATGATTCAATGTTTAATTATAGATATTTTTATCATTCATAAAGTATATAAAGCTTGTTATAACGCTTGCAATTTCGTTCAGACTTATTTTTTTGTATACAAACAAACAAACAAACAAACATCGCGATCGTTCTTATTATTTTATTATTATTTGATTTATATTTAATTATTTCATATGTAATATGTATTCTACCATTGTAGGCATTGAAATTTAGGAAACGATTTCTGATAAATATACTTGCCAAACTCTAACAGATTCTAACAATCAAAAAATGTAATACAAAATTTTTGGAAAAGGATGCGAGTCATCATTATACATTTCAATTTTTGTTTAATTATTTCATAGCCCTATAAGGGCTAAAATCTTCTCTCTTACAAAAGATAAAAAAATAGGCTGACTTAGTTCTTCCCCTGTAATCTTCAGATATAATCTATTCCATGTAGAATCCCAGCTTACAGTTCTTGCCACGAGTTTGACATGACATTACAAAGCAAGGTCTTAAACCTAATTAAAGAACGAAATCGGTGAATAGTATCTCGCGTGAAATTACGCGAAATAACACGCTATCGAACGCGAAATCAGGGCTGCAAGAAGAGAGCACCGATCAACCCGTTGCTCGGAGGAACCTATTACAAACACCAATCTCGCATTCCTCGCGAATCGGTTGGCCAACTAAGAAATGCTGCAACATTTTCAGCTCGAAGGATGTCTATCAATTACCCCACCGCAAGAATGTATACTCAGCCTGTCGGTTTAATTACGTGGTCGCTAGAAAGA
Source organism: Melipona quadrifasciata (assembly GCA_001276565.1). Lineage (NCBI taxonomy): Eukaryota > Metazoa > Arthropoda > Insecta > Hymenoptera > Apidae > Melipona > Melipona quadrifasciata. The sequence continues at coordinate 3,879,690 of KQ435711.1, forward strand.
GAAAAGAAAGAGAGGGGGAAAAAAAGGAGAGGAATATACAGACCAAGCATTATATGATCACTAGGAAAAAAAGAAAGAAAAGAAATATACAGTGTGTAAAAGTTATATGTATAAGCGCGTGCTTATGAACGTATTTTGCTTCAGAAAATATATGGAGTGCAACTTTTTTTCTCTCTCACTTTCTGAGAAAATCGACAATTTATCAAGCGTATATTTGAATTCAAGTAATTTTAGATTGGAATAGGAATGAATAATTAATGAAATATTGCATGGACGTTTTCATTAGTATATTTATACTAATACAAACTCTTTAAACTATAATTAATATTATATTATTTAATCTATAATAACATCGCATAATATATTAATAATCAAGAGAACCGACCAATAATCACAGGTTTTGTATAAATCATTTCCTATTATCGTTAATATTAAGTGTGTTATAAGAATGTGTTTTACTTATTTGTAACGAGAAATGTATCACTTTACAGTGAACATCAGTTTGAACTCATGCTCTTCGCCATACGTAACTTTCAGCTGCGCCCTGTATAAAACCGAACGTTGGACAGACACGTTGATCAATTTCGAAAGAGAAAAACCGCCCAGCGAGTACCGCATCGATTTGCTCAATATAATCAAAAAAGAAAACGAACGAAGAAAGAAAGAAAGAAAGAAAGAAAGAAAGAAAGAAAGAAAGACGCCACACCAGCTAATCCGGTTGTGTTTCCCTGGCACAGAAAGAAACAGAGAGAAACAGAACAGGTGGCAGCGGTCGTGGCAATTTCGAGTTCTCTTGCAATCGGCGCCAGATCTCGCGCAACCACCGATCCCTTGTAACCGCCGCATTTTCCACAAGCTGAGACTTTCACCTGGGGCACCGCGTTCTCCGGTGACGTGGTGGCTAGGCAGGCGGGCGACTTAGATCGGTCGGTTATGCGCGAAACCGAGACCCCGAGACCCAGTTTGCCGCCACGACCTGACACGTTCTATTAATCTAATAATATTGCTGATCGCCTCTACCGATGGTTATTGATCACGTGTATACTATGTGAATGCTGGACGATAATAATATCTGCGTTGGATTATTTTCAAACTGGTTTCAGTGATATTTTAGATAGTCTGCTCTCGGGGTAACGATAATCCGGAGATGTCTTGTTTAATTGGTGTTGGACTTTATTGATAATAGTCGATTGACAATAATATTAGTAACGGATGAAGATGTAACAGATTATCGTCGGTTGAGTTTCTTTTTTTTTCTTCAAACTGGTTTAAATGATATTTCGGATACTTTGCTTGGCATAATGGCAACCTAGAGGCGTTTTCTTTAGTTGGTATTGGTTGATAATAACTGATTGATAATAATATTAGTAACATTTGAAATACATTTGACATTAATAGATTATTGTCGGTTGAATTTTTTTTCAAACTGATTTAAGTAATATTTCGGATACTTTGCTCGGGATAATGGTAATCTGGAGATGTTTTCTTCAATTGGTGTTGATAAAAATAGATTATTTAGTTGGCCAATTTTATTTGACAATAATATCAGTAATAACAGTAATAGATTCTTGTTAGTCGAGTTATTTTCAAATTGGTTTAAATGATATTTCAGATATTTTATTCAGATCAGAGTAATGGTAATTTGGGAATATTTTATTTAATTGGTGTGTATCATTAAAGAAAATCTCTTATAAAAAATTAAAACAGAAGGTGCCACGTATATTAGTAACTGTTGCTCCGTCGTTTCTAAAATTTTAAAAAATTTCTTAATCGTATAAAAATACCTTTAGATCAATAATAGCTCGAAGAACGCAGCAGGGTTAACCAGTATACGCTATCATAGTGTGTTACTACTTCCACTGTCCAAATTATGCTACTGTATCGAATACATCTAGAAACTGATCACGTTACACGGTATATTCATTTAATATACCGCAAATAGGGCAGTGTTTCTAATCAATGTATCGTCTATCTAATTTCAAATCGCCGACCAGAAATTCTATTATGTCTAGTCAAATTAAAATGTGTGTGTGTACATACATACATGTAAGTATATACATATTCTTATTCATCAGTAATAAGACACTGCTGTTTTCAAACAAAACGTGACAATTAAATATTATATTATAAACAGAAATATATTTCTTTTTACCGTCTGACAAAATCGAAACTTGTACGACGAAGCTGATTTTTCTTTTTCACACGGTTATCATTTGCAAATACGAGCCACAGTGAAGTTTAATTTGCTTGAGTTCAACTATGAATAAACATGTACTTTAACTATTATGTATCATGATATGTTGAAATCTACGAGGTATGAAATGGTATTAAAATTGATGAAATATTTTCTTTTCTCCGACATTAAATGACATATGACAAAGAATGTTCTATATTTTTTGTCTGCTGAATTATCAACATTTTTAGCATAAATGTTTCTGTAAAATTAAGCTGTTCTTGTGTCTCGAATCTTCACAAGACCCATTCTTATCTTTTTCGTTTCAGTCTGTAGGAAAAAATCATATCTACGTCTTTGTCACTCAGAAATAATAGTTCCTTTTTGCAATCATGAGAGACACGATGATATTTTATATAGTAAAATTTCATTTGCACTCGAATTCCTATCATATGAATGAAAAGTCGCTCGTTATATTTACTCAAAAATCAAATTCAAGCAAAGTTTCATTTTAAAATTAATTAGCACAGAAAATATTACTATTCCATTATTGCCATTAATAATTTACCCGAATAACTAAATATTTGGATAATAAAATAATACGCGGATAATGAAATATTTGAATTATATAGAAAGTCTGATAAAATAGATTTTACATTCGTTCAAAGATGAAGATAGCGCACACATGTTCTCCAATTTTACGTAAAACGGAAACTCAAAGACCAGGTGAAAGTCAAGCTCATTTCAATCGGAAGCGACGGAAAGATTAACCGTACAAGGGTTAATTACTAACTAGGGGTTAACTAAAACACGAGGAAGGAAGAAACGACGAAATATGCTGACTGATAGCGTGACAGAGCGAGCAATTCGAACGGCAACAAAGTGTTGGAGATCGTTCGTCGCCTGCTGAATATTCAAACACGTCTGTCTGGCTAGGTCAAGGGTGTGGGAAGAGGACGAACAAGAATACGTCGTGGTGTTGGTTGCCAGCCAGAGCCACCGGCCAGTCTTTCTACTGGCGGTGGACAAAGAGAGAAACCAGTCGAGATGGAGAGAGTAACAGGGAGAGAAGAAGAGAGAGAGAGAGCGAGAGATAGAAAGGGAGAAAGAGAGAAAGAGAGAGGGGGGAAAAAGAAAAGAAAGAGGAGAACATGGTGAAACGGTCACCCTTGAAATCCATCTGATGCACGGGGGACCACCTGATGCTCATAATATAGCGATTAAGGCTAATGCAGACGCATAAAAATGCAGCCGACCGAGAGACCGAGTCCTGAGATTATTACAAAGTAAACAGTCGCCCTTCCCAGGGCTGCTCCAGTCATTCCGTATTCAAGGACGCAGATCGATCCTCCCGTTGCGAAGCCACCGCAAAACCGGCACAGAAAAGGAAGAGGAATCCCGAGAGTAGTCGGCTCGTTGATGCAGTTGCTAGGAAGAAACTGCATTCTTCTTCTTCTCTGCCACCGGTGTACTACGGCTACGTGCATTGCCGGTAGAAAAATGTTACGCTTCACCTACCGCAGTGGGAAACACTAGCGTTTTAGTTTTGGTCGTTGTTGAGGGATTGCATTGGACGCCGGTGTCCAATGTAATTTTTCATAATATTTGAACGAAAAGTTTCGTTGATCGATTTCCGTTAACCGTTTGTCCGTTCTTGTCACTTTTCCAATTTAATTTGACCCTTGATTGTGAAGTGTGGCATAGCGTTAATATCTGTAATGAAAGAATAAACAGTCAAATAAATTGCAGGTTTTTTTTATTGACAATGAATTGTCACGGAATTGACTAAATTTCTGTAGTCAGAAATCACATCTCTCACGCAGGTATAAGTTAATTTTATATTGTGAGCTTATTTTTTCTAGTTTTAGCTAACGTTATGATTATCTATTTTGGATATGTTCCTACACGAATCTTTGAAGGTGGTGCATGGAATAAGTACATGATTGTATAGTATAATGTATTGTATTGTATTGCCTGTTAAAGGACTTGGAAATGAATATGTTATCAAAAATATCGAAAATTTCTGTATAATATAACATTTTATGAGAAAAAAATGTGTCAAAGTGACCAAAGGAACGGATGAGGATAATCTTTAAATGCATATGATTGTAAATCAACATTTCATGTTATCATCGTGTTAAATCTATGAAACTTGAATTGAAATGAATATGACGTGAAAATTAAATCTATGAGTTGAAAAAAATTTGTGCATTTAAGGGCTAAATCTTTTTAAACGTAGTGAGGAATTAAGTTTTTGTTTAACAAGGAACTAACTTTTCAGAAATTCTATACAAATCAAAGATTAAATTTTTGTCATTAGACAAGTTAGGTAACAAAAACATGTAGAGTGAAAGCATAGCTGAACCAATAACTTTGCGTAAATTATTTTTCATACGTTATGATTGCATTAATAATGAATATTGAAATCAAATGACAATATTGTTACATTATATTGATTATTACATCAAAATCGCCAAAAATAGACTTTTGGAATCACTGTTTGACATGTATTTCCTTCATCAATAATCAAGGAATTGAAAACAGAACTTATTTAAACGCATTCATTCAGTATTGAAATTAATATTAAAATAAATACCAGGTTCTTCCTATATTCTGCATCAATGCTAATATAGGAAGTAATATTTCGTAACTTTTAAATATAAGCAAAGGAGCAGAATCTAAACTTATTGTTAGATTCATTTCACGATATTATTCATTTATTAAATATTACGTTTCTTGAACTTTTGCATTCTTCTAAATATATATAGGCTTTGAGGTTATGAGAAAAATTGCTTATAACTAGAATTAGGGAATTTTGTGTATTTCTAAATTATATTAGGAACATAACTAAAGAAATACAATCTAAATCAATTTTACTATATATTATAATAAATACTCTATTTCGGTATTTAATAATTTATTTTAGTATTTTATATATTCTGCATTGTAATTTGAACTTTAATAATATCTTTGTTCGAGTATTTTTGAATTACTTTACATAGGTAAATGCACAGAAATCGTAAATATGCAAAAATATCATAAATATTCATGTTTAAAGATGACAAGAATATATATAATGGGGACAGCATATAATACAATATAAATACAAATTATCTAATTACGACTTAAAATGAACAATTCATTTTCATAGATATGAACAAAAGTTGACAATTTTTAATACCTTTCTACTGAACCTGTTATTCTAAAATAACATTTTGGGCAATAGCGATATAACCTGAAGCAATAATTGTCATTCTATCCTCGTGTCTCTCTTTTGTTCGACAAACGAGAATGACGAACACGTTGTGACGTCATTCACGTAAGAGCAGTCGGCCGAACGTGATCGACATGTTAGCCACGATGTAAGTAAGTAGACACGTCACAGGATCACGTCGATTTCGAAGACAAATCGTGTCAAGATGCACGAATGCCTTTTTAGGGACAAAGAAAGAAACCGCATTCGAAAGTTCGTGCGTGATAGTATACCAACGACGAAATGCATCTGTATTCACTGGCTGTTTACCGTCAGAAAACATTCCAAGTATTTGATTTACCCACGAAGTACAGAACTTGGAAACTTTCTTTTTTATATGGATTAAGAAATTTATTTTGCAACGGGTTCGTAACGAAGTAATTCGCGTGATTTGTAATTGAGTAATCCACAAGTGATATGTGATTGTACATGATATAACTCTCGAATGATTCAAAATTAAATAATGGCAGTGAGAAATGCCCAATTTATAGTACGTTCTTGCAGCGTTTCAGTTTATACGTGTGGAAAACTTGGAGTGTCGTTAAGAATTTATTAAAAATATTAAGAATCACTGTCTCGTTTGATGTATTATATATTTGATCTTAAAGAACTCATGCATTCAGGAATTCAATATTTATATAAATTAGAATTAGATTTCTTAGTTTTCTGTCTAGTGAAATCGAATAAAGTCGTTTTAATTCCTCTTTGAATTTATCATTTGACTTTATGTAGATCGAAATAAGTTTCTTTGAGGAATAATTCTTTTTTTTAAATTAATAACGATTTACAGTTTCCTGTCAATTATTAAATTTTAAATGATACCAGGGTACATAGTTCGTTCACAATTTTCAATATAGAATCGAAGAATTTGAACGAAAATAAATAATCGCAAGTCCTATTAATATCTTACACGTATAAATAATTTTATGTATTACTAATGATAATTATTACTGTAGCTGCGTTTTTACAAACTTGAAATTTTCTACGAATGTGCAAAAGAATTCGCAATTTGCTTGTTACTTATTACTGCTGACGATTTATCGTGACAGAATTACCGTAAGTAATCAACAGTTAAGCGATCGAATAGATCTCAACGATTGAGAGAATGTATAAATATGTATATCGCAAAAAGAAAGATTGAAAGGGACATCAATTACTCGGTTTAAATTTGAAAAATACCAATTATTTGATTTTATGTGTTAAAAAAGAAAGTAATCAAATTAAAAAACCTACGAAAGAGATCGTACGAAAAATCCAATTCAAATGTGTCAAGAGCAACGAAAGATTATTTACGTAAAATCTAAAATCATTGGTCCAGTTAAGTTCCTCCACTATGCATCACAATCATAGACACTAAACTATGTGCGTCTACGTAGAAAGAATTACAGATTGAAGAACCTGACAATTTCTTTCCCGGACAATCTTAATCAACGAAGTATGATTAATTGCCACGCACAACTGGTTGGTGTTCAATTTTTACTAAACACACGTAGTGGTTCCAATTGAACGACCAGGGACTGTAAAAGAAAATAAAAAGTGCGAGTCGAAGCGGTAAGGTAGACATTGACTTTACGAATGAAAGAGAGGACGCAATCATCTGTGTCACGATGCAAATCGAAGGAGCAAAAGTCGTCGACATCAAAGATACAGAGGATGCCACTGCAGTCGTAAACCCGTCTCCATCGGTGGCATAACAGGTTTCGGTGAAATTCGTACCAACACGAACGTTCGTGTCCGGCAAACACGCGCGTTGAACAGAGAGGAAATCCACTCGTGGACGACCTGGAAGCAAATTACGTCAGATCGACCTGGGGTCCAACGAACCCAGCACGTCGGCTTTTACTACTTTCCGTTCCATCCGCGAAAGAAAATAACGATCGTCCAGTTATCGCGAAACACGTAATACCTCGAACCCTAAAAGACTATCCGCCGGCTTCTGGCGAAACGGTGGAAGCAACTTTTCGGTGAATTTTTGCCTTAAATTCGCAAAGTGTCTAAAATAAAATGGGTCATACAGTATATGAAACGAGTATCGATCAAAAGTTGAACTATGGATTCATCGTAAAGTAAATTGATTCGAGAATGAATAGATTAGATTAAAAATATCCATAGTGGCGCGATCTAATTTATTAATTCACATTCTAGATCCATCTTGTCTGTTTAGGGCGAAAACACGACCAGATGTTTGATCAAAAGACATGTCACCAATTTGTTCTCGAATTCCGAGTTGCATTTTCATTGATAATCGATGAGATGTTGATGGAATGAAATTTCACCTATGAAAGGAGAAGTTAGTGATATAAATTCTGTACCCATCTCATATATTTAGAGTGCTATTATAGTGAATTGTTATATTAGAATAATACATCTGATACGTTGTTTTGTATGTCACAAACATGATGAAATATTCTTTATGTTACTAAAATGTTGTTGAAATTCAATTGAAGATAGATAGAGGGTTGCGGTCTACGTTCTCATACGTATGATCATACGTAAGTTTTCCAACGTTTGCGAACGTTTCGTTTGACGAATCGAAACGGTACACGGCCACGGGATTACCGTTCTATTCCGCGAATCGCTGTTGCACTCGTCGATCCTTCTGACGTGTTGTTTTCGAAAGTGTCCACTGATCCACCTCCTGTTTCTGCCACGGAGACCCAGTTCTTTATCCCTTGCACGTAAATATAAGGTATGCAAGTAGGTACTTACACGTGTAGAGAGAACCGAATGGAAACTTACGAGACGTTCGTACCAGCCTTTCCATCTGATTTATCGATATTATAATATTTCGTAACGAGAATAAAATCTGTGATTTGTGACGGGACTGTTCTCACCGTACGAACTGACCTCATTAACGCGTTCACTGTCGCGATGCTCGCCGTGAATTGGTATGTTTCCATTTTATATAAACACTTTCGAAAGATTCAAATAAAACGATATATTAAATTACATAACGAATACGTACAACTGAACCAACAATGATTATAGATTTCGCGCGAATCATTTTTCATCGCTGAGTCAACGTATTAAAATATAGTGTGACGTTTTGCACAATTAATGCCAATTTTTTAAAATTGTGGGATCTACTTGTTTATGACAATAAATCCCGTTGTTTCTCTCGTGATGTAAGAGTAAGATTGTTTTCTCGATATTGGCCCAAATAATACTCGTATAAAGTATTTACATGATATTTGATTCGATTATACGCTTTATTATGGATAATATCTACTGTAAAACGAGAAAATGCACTTTTTCTTTTTGCATTTTTCAATCAACATATTAATGGCAAATATTGTTTTAACATTAATTTCAATTAATTTCTTATTTTTTACCTATATGACGATTCTCGAATTTTTAAATTTTGCTAAAAAGAAAGAAGAAAATTTGTATTCTTTCGAAGACGATGTTTGAATGAAAATGTCACTGAAGATGTTTGCTCGATCATGAAGAAAGATATAATTGAATCAAAACTAATTGCAACAGGGTTATGAAAGGTACAATTCGAAGGATTCGTTTAATAATAATTTTCTCGGCTTTATTTCTTCTCTCATTTTGATCGTACAATGTTTTGAAATTACTTTATTTGTATTAATCTCTAGCGAATTAATTTTGCCATACCATCAATGATAAATATAAATGCGATACGTGCACTACATATTTATTGTTTTATATTTTAAACATATCGAAATATATTGTACAAGTAAATACGTATCTCCAATATGCGTTTCAATCTGAAGATTTTTCCAGGAAATTGCAAAATCAATGTCGACGAAAGTTTCAAAGTTTCAAGCCAGAAATATTTTGACACGTCGTGTTGCACTGTTTCACTGCGTTTCAAAATATTGCATAAATAAACGCAACGCGTTCCCAACATTGTCTCTCCGCGTTTTCGCAAATTAACTGGAGAAAGTTTCTGCGGAAATTTCCAAAATTAATATCGACCGAAGGCCTCGGAATGAACGACGAGCCATAAAAGAAAAGGAAAGAGAGAAACCGATATGCAAATGGAGACGATGCTAGCCAAGGAAAATGCTGCAGTGTATATCCCCGCGTAAAACTTCAGCAAGGAAGTTTCTGAGGCACTACCTGACCCAGACGATCGGGACTCGTTCATCCCTACCCTTCCTTCCTGGTCGGTCAAGGCCAACATCATCTCCCGCATCTCATTAGTTCTTTTTGCGCTCAGTTTCATTCAGTTATCGCGCAAAAACATATGGGCGTGTACGTTCGTATTAAACGTGCATACCTCTGCCACGGATACAGAAAAGGGATAAGGAAAAAGAGAAAGAGAGAGAGAGAGAGAGAGAGAATGCGTTATTGTAGCTAAAGTCCATCTTCAATTGAGAACGAGCATCTGTGCAGAAAGGAAATTTGGAATGAATTTTATTGCTTACAGAAATCTGGACTGAGAGCCAAGCAGTGGTTTATAAACGTTTGAATTTTCCGAAATTTCATAAAGTTGCAAGATTTGAGAAGAACAGCAAGCGAGCACTCGGAATTAAATCAACGAAAATATTGGACGATGTGTATCGATTGAAAGAGAAGTGGGTTGATGCGTTAAAATTAATTAATTAATTAAAAATGAAAGGAAGACGAAAATAATTCTCTGATACTTTTAGTGCGCAAACAATTGTTAAAAAGAAAGGTATCGACAGTACAAAGCATGTTGGAATAGCGAGTTACCAAAGTAACAAATGTAGGATTAATAACTTAATGTATTCCAACAAGTAGTGTAAAGTACAAAGCACGAAAAGAAAACTTTAGAGGAAAGAAAGCCGGACGAAAAAGTTTCATTTCGTCAAAAAGTTGGCTCGTTACAACGAAATGGCAACCGCCACAACGTGCGTAGTTGTTCTCGTGTTGGTCGATTTTTTTCCACTGGCCCCACAAGAGGCGAATGATTTATTCAACAGCCGAATCAATTGTCATCAAACAATTCTACGGAGCAAATTGCTCCCGGTTCTCTTCCAACGTTGGCCTATAAATAATCCGGGACGTCGTTGGTTCTGGGTAGTCGTTAATTTGTTTCCTTCGATGCTCGTGCAGGAGCCGGTGAATGTCAAGGCCAGCATTCTCGTTACCATTGGCCGGCGGCCATTACCCCGGAAGCGCTCTCGTGGGTTCGGCTTCGATCGCACATCCGACCAAAAAGGAACACCCCGAACGATCCAGATATCTGAACTGATAACGTTGAAATCAGACGCACACACGTTTAGACTGCGTTTATTCGCGCATTTACGAGCAATTCGAAGGTGCGAAAATGCGTACATCATGTGTATAATGTGTGAAAATATGTAGGGTATATTTTCAATCTGTAAATGCAATTGTTACATTTTAATGTACAAATGTAATTGTCACTACGGATTTTTATGCAAATTCACATATCTTGGAATATGACAAAAGAAAAAATACAAGCTTGATAGAAAGGTGTATCAAGTATGATAGAAAGCACTCTTCTTTACAAGTTTTTTCACATTACACGTGCAATTTCACATTATTATAAAATTTCCTATGAATGCATAAAAATCCGCAGTCTGCTAATTATCTTCAATCAGTTTCTTGTTGAGAAGAATATTTCAAACGAAATTTATTTTACTTCGCGGGCGAAGTAATTTAATGTAGTTAATTTAGTTGCACGATACGAAAGTTCGCGTTTTTTTAAATAGAATCATAATTTTTCCTACAAATGTTATTTATGTTGTATTATTTATTTATGTTAAATTAAATTATATTATATTATTTATGTTAATTATTAAATATTATATCATATTTAGTAATCTTTACATTAATCTCAATAGTATTTATAATAAATTGAAATCATATTTTTCCTATAAATAAGTAATTTAGTAGATATTTTAACTTTAAGATAAATATGACGGGAAAAAATTCCTTTTCGAATGAAGTAAATAAAATTATCACAATTAATATATAAAAAAAGATTCAAGTTCTTCTACCGTTACAATGTTAATTTAAAATTAACGTCGAGTATGAAAGAATTTTCATGAAAAATCTTCGATATATCCTGAAATATTATTTTTATATCATGTCTATCCTTAGAATAATAACTATTGTTAGAATAACTATTTATTTATAACAAATAATGAACATCGGATATTTTGTAAAAAATCATCGTATTTCGTGCACCATCGTGGAATTTTCTGTTCCCCGTCGACTGTTTCTCGAAATTCCGATTCGTCTGGATTGTTCGACGCTGAGAGAAAGCAAAACGAATTACGTAAGACGGACCCACCGAAATGAGGTTCAACGAACCACAAACTAGCCCAGTTCTGGTTACAAATGGTTAAGATATTCCTATGACGTTGATCGCCGGGCGTGATGCATTTACCAAATACCTGTAACGTTGGTCTCTCGTTGACCTCTTCCAGTGACGTAGCTGGAGAATCATGAGACGATACTAACGTCTACTGGGCCTACATTCGTAATCTAGCGGTGTTAAAAATCACCGGCGGGAGTTCGACGGACAGTCGATTCGTGTTCCAACTACGAATCGACCGACTCGATCAAAACAAACGACGACCAACGTGTACTATGTATATGCTGACCATCGCGTTCCTTCGATGGTCGAAGATGGACGACACAAAATATCTTTCGATCGACGACGTCGTGAAATCGACGATTTAGTGTAGAAATTGCTTCGTAAATTATTCGTCGGTGGCTCGAAATAAAATATTTCTTCTTCTTCTTCTTCTTCTTCTTCTTCTTTTTTTTCTTTTTCATACGATTAAGGCATCGTGGCGTTGTAGCGTGTAGGATAGAATTCCGAGAATCGATCGAAATAAATTCCTCCGGGGGACCACGATCGCACGAATTACACGCTTTCTACTTCCTGATCTTGAGCACCTTTGATCATACCACGGGAACGTGAACTTTTGGCGTAGAGGTCTCCGCGAGATATCATTTTTCACGCGAGCACGGAACACGCAGGACGCACGCTGCATCTACGTCATTGGTGTACACTTTCAACGACAAAGCTTCACTGCGACTATTTATAGTCGTCATTATACGACGAAGAGCAAAACTGAACCGGCAACGATGAAAAATTGTCGATATTTCGAACTGTTCGAGAATTCACACGTGCGAATCAACTATCCGCTCGATAGTTGCAAGTTTGTTTTCTTCAAACACCAAAAAGATCGAATGATTTGTTTCGTGGACGACTAGACTCACCGAGATATTCTCTTCAGAATGAATCCTATTTTAATGAAATCTGAACTGAAATCTTGAATTTTTGTTATCAAAATTGAATAGAATGACGAAGAAAAAAAAAAAAAAAAAAGAAAAATATAGCAAAGACTTCGATCTTCAAGATCATGATTCAAAAGAGTTTCTTCAATATTTTTAAAGATGTTTGAATTTTTATAATTTTCGAGAATAACAGTATCGATAATTTTTCATCGTCAGTGATTCATTTATTATTTTCTCTTCACTGCTACATTACATTTACTGGAATTTCTTAACGAAAGAAAAATAGCTCAGGTTAATGAAGTGAATGTTAGTTGAACTCGTTGCTTAAATAAATCTTATGCGAAAGTAGGATGTTTGATGTTGTTCCAATATTTTTTATGCAATTTTCGTTTTTAATTGAATTTTCTTTCCAGGTATTTGATTCAGGTATTGTAAGGATATTTTTGAGCAGTATCGTTTGTGGAATATTTGGAAACGTGGTTCGTAACTCTTTGTGGATCGAAATGCCGATTACGTCATTGGTGTAACAGAGATTCCTTTCAGGTGCGATGAATCACTGCCGGGTTCCCTTTCTAGCTGACCGCACCTGGAATGTTTGACCACTGTTCCTGCAACAACCGTGAAAGAATCTTCAAGATCTCCTAACTGGCGGCGAAGATCGAGCAACGAATCCTTTCAATCGCCTTCGATCTTATTTCGTTTCCACAGGTAGGAAAATAATTTTATCGAAATCGACGGAACTTGAGGGGCCAAAGATGAGGACAGGTCTCGAATATTATTCTGTCGTTAATTCAAAATTTTCGGAAGAAATCCCTTCCAAAATAATGCGAGAAACGAACTCGGTGTCATAAAAGTAGAAGCTTCGCGGTTTAAAGTGAGACCAGATAGATTATTCTACGACTTTTTTCTTACAAAGTTACGACAGATATTAAAACGTTGACAATTTTTTTTATCGATTGTGAGAATACTGCGTCGAAGAGAAGCATTGTCGGTACTTTAAATTGTTATAACTTCGTGAAAGAATTTTCTTCACAATTAAATCCACCACGTGGTCTCTAAGATCGAAGTTTCCCTTTTCTCACAAATTTGTAAGAATTTAAAAATATCGACAGTTCTTCTGTCGAGTGTACATAGCACTCTATATTCTACCGCGAGTTCACGTTCATGACGTTTCCCACTTATTTCAGCGTGCAGATTGACTGCCTGCGTTTGAGAAACACCCTGTACAACGAAGAAAAGGATAGAGAGCCATCTCGTTGGTTAGAACGTTTGAAGTTTTGCTAGATACTATCCAGGGGACGGGATTCCATCATCTAGCGGACAGAGAAAACTAAGCTCGCTTGATTTTGCTCGCAGTCACGGCAATCGTTGCTTAGAATGGTCGTTGTGTGAGTCGTTGGAAGAAGTCGATACGTGACTTTGTGGTAGATTATCGTAGGGTCTAGCGTCTAGTACCTGTACTTGCAGGTTTTAGTACGTCTCTAGGCGGTAGCACCACTGCTTAGAAGACCGGATTCCTAGTCAGCGCATTCAGCTAGCCAGATACCAGGCTTCTAAACACATCGCGGTTGCCTTAGGAATCCCTCGACGAGGGAAAATAAAAGTCCTTTCTCCTTAAGGCAATCGACGTCCGTTCTATCCGAACGCAATTTCTGATCGGCGATCCCTCGCCAGTTACCCGGGATTAATCCTCTGGTATAATGTTGCAGCCTGCGAAAATTTCACTCGAGAGAGGGAAGAAAAAAAAAGAATTTATTTTGATCTTCACAAGTGGCGAAAGATTCATTCGTCGATGAAAGATTCGAAGAAGTTTGTTATTATATCGCGGAGGAAGACTTAGAGGAAATTGGTTATTATAGGTTATTTCGTAAGTTTCTGGTGATTCTAGCTTCGTCAAACTTCCGGTGAGAAACTGGAAATTTCATTGAGAACGTTTATCTGTTTGATTAATATTAGTTTCAGAAACTGACGAATTCAGTAATCAGTGCGTACTTGCATTTAGAAACTGATGAATTTGATTATTAATGCGTGTTTCTGTTCGGTGTCGCTTAACATTTAGTCGAAATTTTCTAAGTTCAATATTTAAACACTTTGATATTTGAACATACCGATGAATGAATATTTTTCTTGCGTGGTTACATTAGACTTTCTTTGACGAAAGGAAATTATAAATTGCGACGAATTTGGGTTAGTTGTAAATCTTTCTTCTTAAATATTTCAATCGTCTCGAAGGATGATTTAAATGAGTGAAAAAATCCGAATTATTTACGCGAAAGAAAATTTAATCGAACCATCAAAACACCACAGTTAGTTAAAATATTTAAATAAAAAAAAAATATACGACGAAAGATCGACGAATATCCCGCAAATAATTCGAATGATTTAAATAAAACGAATTTGCAATTTGAACAACGCATACATACATATGTTCAATAAAATATTCGTCCTCCCACATTTTTCGTGATCGAAAGAGCTCCCCTTCCTCTTCGACCGTCGAACAGAATCGGACAAGAGGACACTTTCGACCAACGTGGTTTCGCTCGATAGAAATCGCCGATATGCAACACGTGGCTGTCCTAGGGATAAGAAACTCGTGCGCGTCGACTGCGCCCGTGGAGGATTTTGGCACGCTCGCGGCATCAAAATGCACATACATAAACTCGTGAGATCCTGATGCGCGGGAGGTTGAATCTGTAACGCAGGATCGCGGAGATCCGGAAACGTGCGAACGTGCCGACTGCTTCGAATTTCAACTCGGGGACAGATCTGACCTGGCTGCGACCCGCCTGAAAGAGCAGGAAAGAGGGGCGGCAGCAGGCGCGTGGACAAGCGTTTCTCGCTCCGTGGGATCCTGTGACTTACTTTCAAAGGATCTTTGCGATTCCGATTTCGCGCTACGAGGAATCCGATGGGAAATAGGCTGGTTTATTCATGAGTGCTCTGGTGCGGGCTAACGGGCTGGAGAGTTCTTTTTTTTACTGTTTCGTACGGGAAGATCTTTTTTCCTTGCGAGTGGGATGCAAAGAAAACTGGAGAACGCGACGAGAGAATGTTGCAGGTGTGCAATTTAAATACTTAACTATCGAGCGGACAATTTTGATCTAATAGTCAGAGCTTATTATTTAATTTATATCAAAGCAAGAATAAACTGGAAATGTAAAAAATTATATAACTGTGAAGATTAAATGACGTAATTGTTAGTTTGTAGTAATTGATTATTAGTTTAGACGTAGCCGACTTAAGGGTTAAAACAATTTTATCGGTTGATTATGAATCAAAATACGAGTTTTCGTGCGAATTCGTATTTTCGTGAAAGCAACTGAAAAAATTAGGATCTAGGCAGAGGATCGTTTCAACTATTAAATATTATAACAGGCGTTTTGGATATTTTATTCATTTTCGTGTGTTGTTTTATACGTTTATAGCTTAAAATTTCCCGCAAATGCACGACTAATCGCAGTATTCATTATTACAAATCACAATGGCATGCTAATACTTCTTGCAGTTACTTAGGATCTTGTTGCAAAATGAACGTGTTTGAAATTTGTTTCTTGTACGTAAATACTCGAACATCGTGTGACAATATTATTGAATAATATATTGATAAAACATATCGAGCGATTAGATATTGAACATTTTGAATTTTTCATTCACTTTCTCGAGGAACAATTTGTATAATAATTAGAGAACGCTCCGAATTTTCGGTGATTCGGTACAATTCGTGGTCGATTCGAGAGAGACAGAGAGAGAGAGAGAGAGAGAGAGAGAGAGAGAGAGAGAGAAGAAACGAAATCGCTTTCTTCGAGGAAAAGTGATAGCGCAAAAGCGGAACGCGGCAGCGCTTAATTGAGTTTTCTCCCGAGTAACACTTACCTAATGCATAATTTAATCGGCACGGTGTATATGTCCGCCGGGTTTTACACCGTGTAGAGCCCTGATTATAGCGTACATGCGCGGCTAACGTCGTTAACTTGATCTCGAATAAGGCGTGGTATCTGGGTATTATACCGTGATTTTTCCATCGTGATGCAGTTCAACTGCAACTCGGCTGATTACGCGTCGGATGTAATTGGAATACGGGTTAAGCAGCGAAGGTTTATACCGCGTCGAGAACGAGTTCGAGCCTCGATTTTTCCCGAAAAAAAAGAAAAGAAAAAGTCGAACAACAGTTATCAGTTTAACGAGGTCGCTTCCTATCCACTTGCGTTTCTGCTTTCGACGAGTTCTAAATTTAACGCGGCCCACGGTGTTTTCGTTTATTCGACTTGATTGTAGAAATTTCAATGACGAAGGAACGTTTATCGAAATCTACACGCGAGAGAGAAAGTCCCTACGAAGAATTATTTTATTCGCCTCATTGTTTTATCAGTTTAATTATTTCAGCATTATTCGTGCGTTGAATATTTATCAAATTGAATTTCATCTTTCCCCCCTTGAAGAATTATTTTTCTGTTTGTGACTTATCTGTCACTTGTTTTTTTAGTATTGTTATTAGTAGTATTATTATTTATTTGGTATTGTACAATTGTACAGGCTTTATTTTTTATTTATTTATTTAATATACTACCGTATAATGTGGAAAAGATTGAAATTTGCTCGAGGATCCCTTAAAACTTGATGTATAACTTTGAATATCAGTGTCAGACGATGAAATTGTAGAATTTTCTGAATTTTTATCGCTTAACCTTGATATTTAATGTCCAATAAAGTCGACAAAAAGAGGGGTTGTTTGAAGTTGATTGTTGTAAAATACCAGACTTCAATTTTCAAAGTGATGGTTAATCTACTCTCATGAAAGAAATTTTTTAGTGTACTTGGAAAACATTGAAAATGTTTGAATTTTTTTGCAATTTGCTAGAATGAGAGTATCCTTACTTTTCTACATCTGTAAAAAAAAAAAAAAAAACAAATTCAAGACTGCCAAACTAAAGCTTTCACGCCTTCAAAGTAGGACCAAACTGGACTTTTCTCACAAAGTTATAACAGTTTCAAAAACATCGACAGTTATTTATTCTTCATTGTATTAACAGTAAAAGATAAGTGAAATTGGACAACAATAAATTCATTGAAAAATGTAAGATAAAAATATAGAATAATTCAAGGCAAGAAATATTTTCAACGATTTCACAAACACTGTAAGTTAAGTTACAACGTTAGAGCGACCGAGGATCAGATAAAACTTCCTGGATTCAACAACGATGCAACGATGCTGCTTGTTTCCTCCTTCTTTTATGAAACATTCAGTAGACACGTTTGACGAATTTTTGCGAATTCAATGCGGTATCGCGCAGTCGCTGTCCCTCGAAATCGAAATCGGAATCATGCCAGCCGCACATTTTTCGGATGCAGCGTGTCGCGCGATCTTGATCGCGGCTAGAACCCCAAAAGTTAGGCAGATGCACCCGGGCCAACGATTTGAAATCCAAATCAGCGTCGCTGCATCAAAATCACCTTATTTGTCTGATCAAAGAATACATTTGTGTCCGTTTTCCTTTTTTTCTTCGTTGCTGTGTTTTTTGGTACATGACTGAACCGACATCCACTCAGACTCTTCTCAGTATATTTAATACAGAAGTTGCAAAGGCGAACTTCTTGAAACGTTGAATTTCCGACCACTTGACACGTATTTTGAAATATTAATCGCTTGAGTATTTAGCACAGAGTATCGTGCAGATAACTTCGATTTAAAATGATTAGTTTACTTACGTGTAAATGTATCAAAGTATTTTAATATTTAATAGTTAACATATTGCTAGAGTAAAACACTATATTATTATATATAATGGTAATTGATAACATGTACAAGTTGTACTAATATATAAAAACATATTGTTATTTTAAAACATAAATATAATTATGCATTTTTAATTTGTTATGTCATGCTTCTCTTCAATACCTCGAAAAATTGAATTTTTATATAGTAATTTTAACACGTACTCAAAGAGGTAGTCTTGTTGCAACGTTTGTGATGATGTTTGATAAGGATACTCTTGATATACGTGCATGTAACATCTATAACAATACAAATTCATAAAAGTTTGATTTACAATTATACAAACTCATCAGCCCCTGATTAAATCCGGCCGAACTCCGGTTACACGAATCGCTCGTTCTTCGACAGCTTCGTACAAAAATTATGAAGCACGTCGCATTGTTCCTTCGATAAAATTAAACCACGAAGACAAACGCACAAGTGTCATTGTCAGTTTTCTCGAAATTGAAAGAAAAGCACGGGCAAGAGAGAACGAGAGCATGAAGTCCGAAGACGATATCCTCGGGCGTCGAAAATCGGGCGTCTTACGACACACCAGTAGCTGGCTTATCTTAACAGGAGAGACTAAGTGGTCGCTATTTTTAGCCGACCTTGGCTCTACAAAAAGGGCCACGATTACCTTGAAAACGGGATCGTACGATATCCATCAAAGTTCGTGCTTGAGCAACTTCGATTTCTACAGATACGTGTAATACAGAGCAGTTGGGTGATTTGCTTTGTCATGGCGTGTTCCGAATACTCGAAACACCCGATGGAAGTAGTCGTACCTGAACTCTACAACTAGTGGATCCCCTAAGTGCTTCTTGTGGATCCGGTGCATAGTAAACGGCCGACTAGCTTAGTCCAAGTACACTTGGTCGTGACCTCGGATTGGTCGATAGACGAGCACACCGAGATACTGCTTTCTTGTCCTAGGTTCCGGAGAGGCAGACTTGCCTACCTTGACGCAAATCCACGTGAACTTGTCCCGCGTTGAAGAGCAGCTGGCTTAGAAAGCGAGTTATTATGATACTGCCTCTCTGTTACCATGTTCTCTGAAACTTAGGTTTCAGTGCGTCGGCTGATGAAAAAAATTTCGTATCAACCTGATCCTCCACGAACGAAAGGTTTGAGTAAATGGTAAATGCACGGGACGAGGCGTTTCGTTCAAAAGAATCGGAGGAATTGTGCGTACGAGATGTCCTTGGGATTTTTTCTTTATATCAAAAATTAATTGTATTTTACGTGTCTACAAAAGTTAATAAGATTCACTTTAGTTGTTATTATTAATAATTAAGATTGTACGTGCCTATGTACATATATTTATAATGTATATAGTGACAGATGAATATCGATGATGTATAGAATGATCAATATACATACATACATGTATAGATATCAATATTAACATGTATTACATATATACGTATTATTTAAATTTATAACGTTACTACATCGTCACATTATCTTTCGTTCTTGTACGTAAAATTAATTTTTCAACTTTCACCCGAAGACGGCAAACGACTTTAAAGATTCGAATTGTTTAAATAATACCAAGGTCGATAACTGATCGTCTCAACCTCGGAGATGGGATTACACGGTGGTACGAAGTCGAAAAAGTTACAGTCGAAGGGTACTTTCGATTTTCGACAGAAGCTGTTTCGAATGGTACCAAACTGACCCAAGCTAATTTCCCTTTTATCGAGCGGCCGGGAGTGTAATTGGACGCTCGTCGCGAAAGTTCGTCCCCGGGTGAAATTATACGGCGCGACATTCAAACGAATGAGGCCCCGAAAACCGGTTCCCGAGGCGCTCGTCGTTGTTTCTGTCGCTCTCTTAGGTAGCCGGCCGGCCGGCTTCGAGATAAATCGACACGGAAGAGTGTCGTAATCGGGGCCGTGGTACCGTGGTACCCCACGTGGTGGGTGACGCAGGTGCAACAGCGCTATAAGTATACTCTCTTTCTTCCCCCTTTCTCTCTCTCTCTCTCTCTCTCTCTCCCTGCATCTTTGCACTTACTTTGCATCTTATCCTTTTCCCTTTGCAACTAATTCGTTTGACGATGCAAGAAATAGGTACGTACATATGTATCGTACAACGTGAGAAACTGAAATCAAGTATCGATACTTAAAGAAGTAGTTTATTGATATACTCTCATCGATATCTTTATTATATCGTTGCAGGATATTTTATTTCATTTCTTATTACAATTTTAATGTTAACTTTTTTATTTTGTTTTACACTTTGTGTAACGAAGAGCCTTTATCGATTAAAATTGAAATTAATAGCGCATCAAATGCGTTGATGGTTCGAGATTATTAATTATAGCTTACGAACAACGGTGATATTCTACATTCTATGCTCTTTATTTAATTCACGACAGTATTGTTACGTGATAACTTATTAAAATATTAATGCATAATTACGAAATATAATGTTAGTAACATGTTCATGTATAATATTAGCTCATTATAGTAGCTTACATTGACGTTATTATTACAGTCATTATTTTTATACAATTCTTAATACAAACTTTAAATTTTCAATTACTTTAGTGCCACTCTCTATAGTCGAGTATCTTGTTTCTACTGGTGCAGGTGCAGAAATATATTTTTCCATAGAAATTAAGATGTAGAATCCATCTATAAAATTTGAGATATAGATTTATCTTAGTTACCATTACTTTGTACAATTCAGTTCATCTCTGTACGATCTTTTGAAATTACACTTTGCAGTAAGCGAAATTTCGAAATGAAAATCAGACGGATTCGTACGAGAAAAACAGTCACGGCAGGACTTTCGGTCTGAAAGCTCGACGATGAAGCAGGATGATGCGAAAACTTGATAGAGGGGATGACGGTTACGCCGGCAGGAAAGATGTATGGACTACTTTTTACCGTTGTCACTTTTTCTTGCTCTCAATTTTATTGATTCCCTGCGAGCTGGCCGAGTCTCCGTTACGAACGATGCTAATTTTCGATCTAGGATCAAACGCCTTTGAACCTCGTTTCTGCAAACGAGAAAGTTTAATTTGTTTCAGTGGATTTACAATGGATGTGGAAAGTATTCACCGAATGTACAAAGCACAGAACATCTGCTTGTGTGCTTATAAGAACAAAAGGAAAAGTTTCTCTTTTTGCTAAAAGGTATTTCTTCCTTTTATTTTTACAATTTCTTTTGTGTTATTTGTTTCAATAATTGGATCACACAGATCGAGAGATACACGTCAGCACGAACATAGTTACCCCACCGTATATAAAATCCAGTTTCCATTTAACTTGCAACACATCTCGAAGCAAGGGCGAGAAAATGAGTCATCCGGAGCTTGATCGACGATCGATAGGGAAGATTCGAAATGGAATCGCAGCTCCGGTTGTTCCGGCCTCTTCCTCGATGCAATAATTTCAAGGGAGAGACGATCACGGACTCGGCAACCTCGATAGATCCTAATGATCGATTTAGCGGTGGAAACCGTAGCTCGGCGCCGTGTTATGCAACGTCCCAATTCCACGCCGCGCTGCGAAACGTGGAACACACTTCCTGTATCCCGGCCGCGAGACAGAAAAAACTTTTACCTTCGATCGACATTAGCATGGCTCGCTGACCAACGTAACGATCCATCGATCGCATAAAACCGGAGGAATCGGTCAACTCCATAAATGCATCCGTCGCGAATTTAGCGAGCCAGCGTTTCCACGTTCAAACTGCGTGTTCCCGTTTGTTCGTTGTGTTATGCATGCGCTCACACGACATCGATTTATTACATACAGCGAAGAGCAATAACTGAATCAGTAATCATAGACTTTCTACAAATCCTTATTATAAATCCCTCGTGTAAATTCTCTAGAAAATGAACAACGACACGTGCACTCGATCACTGTTTCTTTTTTAACAAGAATTGAATAATTAATAAAATTTGTAAAGTTAAATCAAGCTATAAAAGCTTGATAATTAATGGAAAGAAGTTACAATCGATTGCAAGTTTTCTTAGAATTTGTTTGAAAATTCATATTGAAAATCAAACGTTTCCCAACTTTCAGAGGGAATTAACCGCATTATTATAAATTTGCGATCAATATATTAACAGAAAATAAGCACAAGAGTGTGTTTCTGAAACAGATACTAAAAATTAAAGAAATGAATCATACACGATATTACTCTGCTCGGTGGAATATTTCCAAGAGAAACTTTCAAAGGAAATTGATCGTATTATCATATGTGCTACGAACATGTCGCGTAACGTCAAAACGTGTCGATGCGTCGTACACGATACCATTCCGTTTTATCAAATATTTCCAATTTTCATACGGAACGATGTGTGACAAGAACGAGATGAGATATACGGGTGCTTATAATAAACAGTTGGACGACTGTATGCACTTATGTATAGACCTGCCTCTTGACCGTTAGAGCGTAATGCACGACCGCTACATGCAGATCAACGTCATCGGGACGCGCTCTTTCCCGATGCAGAAGAGAAGGGATAAGGAGCAAGGAAGAGGGGACAGGCCGTTACATTTTCAATAATTTCTTACATAACACCGTAACTCCATAGCCGGAACCAACTTCTATTCGGGACAGTGGAATATTCCTGAGCTTTTCGGCGACTCGTTCCTTCGAGATTCTTCATTGATCGCGCGGCGACTACCAATGCTTCTTGAAAAGCCAAGGCTCCCGCAATATTTGAATCTCGCTTTGTTTCAGTTACGATTTTTCTATGAGTTTTCGGATTATATTATTTGTTATTACTAAAAGACGGCGAATTTTCATGCAAATTTAAGGGTATATTTAAAGGTATAATTAAAAAAATAAATAAACGTGATTGAAAATTGTTTCACGTAGGAAATATTACAGAAAGCACTTTCGATATATATATTTTTTCATATTTTGTTTCTCAACACTTTCTATAAACGCACAAAAATCGACTGTCTAGATATTACAATATTATCATTCGCCGTGATTATTTTGTGCTAATTAGAATTTATTGGCGCCAAATTTTGGAGTGGTTTTTATGTAAAACTGTCTAATCTTCTAAACTTTTTTTAGAAATTTAATTTCTTAAATGTTTATTCTTCAGATTTTAGTTCTTTAAACGTTTGCCTGTAAAAAATTGATTTTTATTGCTTCTTTCTCATTTTAATTTATGCAAATTCACAGTTTCTTGACTGAAGACACTGCGAAAATAATTTCTTTTTAGATAATATTGAATCTTTAATTAACTTTACCGAGCGTTTCATTTACTAAAATTAAAATTAAAATTGAAAATTTAAAGTTAAAGTCAATTTTTCTGCGCATATTTTTGCGTATTTAAACATTTTTCATCTTCGGCAATTTAATTCCTTACATTTTAGAACCTCGTTTTATTACCTCTCTCTTATTTGAATCATACAGATTCTCATTTTGAAGAACCTGAAGCAAGTTCCTACTTAAAAATTTATAATCTTTTGAATATTTCACTGGATATTTTATTCGTTGTTAAATCTAATTTTATCGCGCGGTATACTTTTGCTTGTTGATGAAATATTAAAAAGTCAGTTTCCATAATTTCGATACATTGTCAAGTTTGACAAACTGAGAAGGAGCAAACGAAATTTAAAAAAAAAAACACGCTTCATAGATTTGTAGATTTATGGATTTTTAATTATTTTTAATACCTTAATACTTTATAATTATTCATAATAACAAGTTATAGTATTTTATATAACATTACAATATTTTATAATAAATTATATCATACCCATTGTATGTATATTCCGTCGCCGTGTTCGAGTATTGAAATACACTGCATGATTTTTTAATTTCGTCTGTCTCTTCTCAGCTTATCAGACTTCACAATGTATTGAAATGATGGAAGCTAATTTCTACCGTCTCGGGGACCTTGGTAGAAGGACAAGGACAACGGCGAGATCTAATGCGAAACAGAGGAGCACCGTCTGTCGGTTTTATTCATTGCTAATTCAAAGCAACCTTGATTTTTGGCACTGCTCGCCTTCGGTATCAACGAATACGAGAATACCAAGCAGCCTTTTTATCTCGACGATAAAATCTGTGGTAACGTCGACGATGCCATCATTGCGATCTTCCAAAAATAAACTCTGAAATTTCCCCCTTGATCTAACATTCTTTCTTTTCTTATTTTTCTCCATTCTGGTCGATTCAACAGCACTTTTGAATATTTCTCCGCTAGAAAGAGGGAGAAAGATTCAATCAGCGACGTTTGATAATATTGCATTTCTATGCGAAGACAATTTTTTCGTTAGCGATGTAATACTTTGCGCGTTGCGAGTATTTGTTGCAATTCGATCATCATTGCCAGTTAGTCTTCGAGAAAAGTGTGTCACAGAACTCTGTGTGTGTGTGTGGTTGTCACTTTCTTCGGATTCACTCTTCTTGGAAGAACAATCAACCGTTTCATCGCGTGCATTTTACTTTTCGCCAGTGAAAACGTTTAACTTGCATTGTTCGACATTGGCATCCATAAAACTTTGGATTTTAATTTTTCTGAAATTTTCTAAAGTAAAGTTAAATTTTTGTAATGTATAATACGTATCACTGTAGTCATCTGTGAAAATGAAGAACTTTCTTCTAGAGCGACAGATCTTGGTTGTTCGCTTATAATCAGATATGCACTTGTCAAATTTCAAGTTTCGCGTATCTCGTACAAGATTTCGACAATAATCAGGAGGAATCTCATTTCACAGTTATTTAACACTAAAACTACCGAAATGGTCAAAATTTGTAACTTTTGTTGGACGTTTTGTAGAAGTAAAAACAGTGTACTTTCAGAGATTTAAAAGCTTATATATTCTTATTCTATATTGTATTTTAAAGTTCTTCCATTTTTTTCACTTTAATGTCTCTGACAGAAATTCTATGCTTTAGTTGCCGGTAGTTAATTCTCTTGAGAAATTCAAGAATCAAAACATCAATGAAATTCTGAATTGAGTTTGATAGTGCAGACCACGTTGATATAGCAAATTTTTGTATTCTGAGCTAGTTTTACATATGTACACTATCGTGGACACTTCTAGATTATTACAATGTACAAAATACAATTCAAACAAACTTGCGGAGACACCTTAATTCTTAAAGTCTTCAGTATGCTCACTCAGTATAACAAGGATTAAAAATTTCTATAAATCCTACAAAGTTATTAGAAATGAACGTGAAATTCGAGTGACACAGATATGTTTCTTACTTCGGATTAAATTTAGCATTCCGACGATAAAACGTATATGACAAGGCATAGAAAATTCACACTGGAAAAATATTCGTCGATTGTAATTGCGAAAATGAAACGGAACCACCAATCTTTTCATGGGATTGCACATGTTCAATTACTGCACGATAGCGTATGTAGTATAACGTAAGTTCGTGCGTTGAGAATTTCACGGTAAATCGGCACATTTTCGCGGCGTTTGGTTCACAAAAATCAAACCTGCTCGTCGGCGATGTAAATCGGATGGCGGTATAAGAATAAAGAAACAAGACATCCGGTATCGTTCCATTGTTGAACGAAGCGGAGCCTTGATTTTGGTTGACGCGGGACCTTCGTCTGGAGTCTGGCTGACTACCGATATCCGTCGAACGGGTCGAATCGATCCGTCTCACATCCTCGAGCTCGTTGCCGATTCGCTTTTCGCGGACGCGCCGCGATCTTGAAATTCCGCGAGCCCAAGGCTTGCTTGCGTGGGATCGAGATCGAGAGAACAGGACCAGATTCGCCAGAACACACGGCCGGCGATTCCATTTAATTTCATCCCAGCCGTACGAACCGATCCCTCTCCCATCGCACTCGAGATTTCTTTCTTCTCTTTCTCTTCTTTTTTTTTCAAGTTCCCTTTCGTTCCTTTTTTTCTTTTAGCGAGAGAATTTTTCGTAATTTGTTCTGTTTTAGAAATTTCACAGGCTTATGAATTGGGAGTTTTATCGAAGATAATCTTTGTAAATTTTTTGTGAAAACATACACATGTGTAGGCGATAGTTGATGTTAAACACGAGTTACGTCCTTAACATTGAATCATGACGATCTAGGATTAAATTATTTTATTTTGGAATTTTTAATTTTATTTGATGTCAAATTTTATCAGTGAATTTTGATGATTTTGCTACGATTATCTATAACTCAACGATGCTACTCGAGGATTAGTAGGAGAAATAGGTGAAAATTTTAAATTGTTTAATTAAAATTATTAAATTTAGTTTAATTCAGATATTATAGTATAGATTCAATCGAATTACTTTCTCCTTAAGTCAACGTCACGTGTGCTTTAATATACGAGTATTTTCTTCTTTCTTCTTCGTGAGGAAGATTTTATCATTCTGTAAATTTAAATTACTGTAAATGTAAATTACAATGATTATTTGCAACTTTCATAGAAAAGTATTCGACACTCCTATTAATTTTCTCGTTTCTTTTGGAATATTTCAAGATATGACATTTCGATCAGTATACCTACATTGATGTTGCCAGAAATTTCGAAGAATTCAACACATTGTCTGCCTTGTTATAACTGCCCACTGATAACGAAAGACACTGTTGCGTGACTCGAGCCATTTCA
>KQ435711.1:3925147-3949774 GCA_001276565.1 Melipona quadrifasciata
ATCTTCAAAAAACTAAAATCTGTAACAGTTCAAAGATCGACAATTTTACTGATTTAATTCTATGAAGTAGTATAATTTATATTTATCAATCTTCGATTTAACTCGTAATTGGCATCATTAAACTTCACTGAAAACAACAATGAGTTAAAAACAGATGTTTTTATTTTATCGAATTTCTATTACAAAAAAGTGTAAAACACAAAACAGAATGAAATAATTCAAATTTTAATAAATTACTACAGTTCATAACCCAATTACAAGTATTTGAAGGTTAAAAAATTGAAATTAAAAAATCGAATTCAAAATTAGTATAATTTGTTTTGTTCTTTCAAATCGAAATCATAATTCGTATCACGAATGTAACTCGAGATATCGAAACGTTGTATAATTTGTATTTGTTAATTTCAACTTTAAACAAAAGAAATTGAGAAATTCGATTTTTCAATTTCAAGGAACTGCATTTTTGCAATTCAAATTAAAAAAGAAGGAATTAAATAATTCTTTCCACCAATAATTTATATCTTCATACTTTTACTTTTCTTACAGAAAAAATTGAAAATATTAGTAAAAACAAAAGTTCGCTGAGAAAGTTTCTACATTTTTACTTTTTAAATAACAAATGTTACTAAAAGAGTAACGTTTACATTCATCGAAAAAAACTCTCGTTTTTATTAGATCTTTTCTTTCTTTCACTTTTCTTTTTGTATCTCTCTATTTCTTTTACAAGTGAAAGTATAAAATAGCACTAAAAAATTTCACATTTAAATTCGTTGAAAAGAAATAATCAGTCACAATACTAACAACCATGTCAGTCAACCTTGACGTCTCTCATAATTTTAGACGCGCAATAATGATCAAATAAAGCTTATTGTCACAGCTCTGCCTTATACCTACATACATACATATTTGAGACTGACGTGCAAATAACAAGGTGATAACGTTTATAGTTCATAATACTTTCTGACACGATTAAATAATAAACGAAAGGATTTGACAAAGCAAATTGAGCCGTTTCCAGATCAAACTGCTTAACTTCACTCTTAAATTTCAAATTTCGAAACACTTGATTTGATTGATGCTTAATTTCTTATATTTAAAATGGATTTTCTTAATTAATTAGACTTAACATTATTACATAACAAAAATTCTTTTCGCCTAGAAATAAATAACAATTATTTTAGATTATTCCAAGCATGTATTAGTACATTCTACGATGTTCATCGTAATTTATTTTGAAAGGTATTTTGAGAATATATTATTCTCTACTATTCTTCAGTTTTTCTTTTTTGGAGTTAATCGATTTGGCAAATGAGTGGCTCAATTATAACTACATCTTCAAAAAAAATTATTATGTACCACTAAAATGATTAGTAAGTCTCTTAAATAATAAGTCAGTTATCAATCAACAGTATTATACATTCGAGCGTGTATTACATCTACATGTTACGTAGTATAAAAGCATTTGTTAACAATATAAAAGTAATCAATGGTACCAACGTTAATTGAAAGATTGAAATTTTAGATCGTACTAAGAGAAAATGAATATAGATGACAGGTAATTGCAACAAAATTCTAATACATTAATTAGCAAAGATTAGTTAAAGAAGCTACATTTGCAAGAAATTTATCGAATAAAAGTCTCGACTAATTTTTTTGAACAACTTAAACAAAAATTAAGAGTATTTTCTCTTCTCGTTGCATTGACATTCAAATTTACAAATATATATAATTCCGCAAACATCACTTTTCCTCGTCTTTACAAAATTCGAATTTATTATTAGTTTATCTTATCTTATCTTTTCGTTTCTAAAAGAACTTATTATTATTATTAATTTATAATTACTACTACAACTATCATTTCTTTCCTTTTCGGAAAAATTCTAGTTTTCTATCAAGTTATCCTTCCTTCTCGCCTTTTAAATTTATAAAAACTTAAATTTATCATTAACTTATCGTTTTTCTTGAATTCTAAGAAAATACAAATTTATTATTGACCGATTATATTTCTGTCTGTAAGAAATTCAAATTCACCATTTTTTTTCACACAGATTTAAGAATCTGCAACTAATCCTTAACTTATCACTTAACTTATTTTCATTTATAAAAAAGCTCAGATTTATTGTTATTTATTGTTGTCATCTCCTTCCGCCTGTAAAATATTTCAACGTATCATTTTCTTCCACTTCTAAAAAAGAAAACTCGAATTTATCTTCAACTTGCCATTCGTTTTTCTATCTTTGATATTTCAATTAATCCTCGGGTAACTACACTTCTGCAGAAACATCCTTCAAATCTACCATCTTCTCTTTCTCCTGCGAATCGGCGACCTCTTTCTTCCTCCCGGCGAACATGTCTTCAATTTCTCTCAACGACTTCCCCTTAGTCTCAGGTAAGAAAAATACGACGAATATCGTACCCAACAACGATATCACCGTGAAGAATATGAACACCCCATGTTTACCCATAGCGAGCTCCATATCTGGATACGTCTTCACCGTGATGCAGCTGAATATGTAACTGATGCACGTGGTCAGTCCCGTTAATACTTCTTTCACTTTCGCTGGGTACACTTCGCCAACCATGGCAAACGGAATCACCAGGAAGCCAAGGGTGCTGCCAAAAATGTACATAAGTATACATATGACAGGAACCAAACCTCCGTCGTTTATCGCGTATCCCTTATCCTTCATTAACAAGTACACAGACAACGTTCCCATGAAAATTGTCATTGCAGCTCCAGAAACGATCGAAGGTTTCCGTCTTCCTAATTTCTCCGACACGCACGCCACTAATATGCTTCCTAACAACCTGGTGAGCCCGATCAAAACCGCCCCCAAATTTGGATCTATGGTGACTCCAGCGCTTTGCACAATGTTCACCGCGTAGTAAACGATGACGAATATTCCAGAGAACTGCTGGAAAAAGAAATAGCCGATCATGATGCCGAAGGGTAGCATCGCGCTCCTCTTCACCATCTGTTTCATGAAATTTTGCTTCTTCTGTTGTGGACGTGGTTTTAATTCTTGGTACAAGTGTGGCGGAGGGGGCGCGTCTTTCGGGATGCCGTGGAATTTTTTCAACACCTGTAACGCCTCGTCTAGACGGCCTCTCTCTCGTAACCAGATCGGGGTTTCTAGGACGACGGCCAAGGTCAGCACGGCCGAGACCAGGGGGAACAAGGCGCACATCAGAGCCACCATTCGCCAGTTGTCCTTTGGGAATGAAAGATCAAGTTCAATGTGAGTAGGTGCGCGAGTGATTTTTCTGGTTTTGATTGGATTGATACAACATGGGATGTTTTACGAAATTTCAGGCGAATGACAGGCTTTGCACGAGTCGAAGAACAGGAATAAAATTTCTTAAGGCTTCGTTTTGGAGAAACTCGAGATTGAAAATTTATCGGTTACATTGCTATTCTTTTCATAATACTATTAATATAATAATCTTAGGATACTCTGTCCAATCTCTTAAATGTAATTCTCATTAAACAATAATTTTTGTCGTGCAAATGTCATTTCATTGTCAAAGTCTTCCAGTCGATGGAACAATTTAGTCGTGAATTATTAACCGAAAATTTTTCGAATTGATATATCAGTAGAGTACAATTTCTTTATTGCAATATAATTAAATAAAAATATGTGCATTGTGTCATATTGTATTATATATGATATTATGTTGTGTTGTATACTATATACAATAATATGTATTGTTCAATATAATATAATATATAATGAAACACAATATACTGCGTAAATATGTAATACAATATTATATTTCGTGCTCCATATATTTAAGAATATTTAGCACTGAAGCAAGAGAAGAAAGAAAAGAAAAATTACGTATATGGAATTTTATTTACCTTGAAAGCATAGCCGAAAATATAAACGATTAAAACACCGATGGCAATGGCTATACTGGTCCACGTAGCCATGGTCGATCGCCATTTCGGAGAAGCAACTTCCGCGCTATAAACGGTGGCTGGTACCGAGGCCGTGCCTGTTGCAATTCCGGAAATAATTCTTCCAACAAGAATTTGCTCGTACGTTCCAGCAAGATAAATGATGAACCAGCCAATGAAGGATATGACGGACGTTATCAGCAAGCTCAACTTTCTTCCGCGTCTCATGGTGTAACTGGATAGAATGCAACCAAGTGGAATGCCCAATGCTGTTGCTGTTGCTGTGGATTATATAACTGGATTGTTAATTTTCATGGAAGAACGTCGCCAAAGAGTTAGAGTAAGGTTTGATACTGTTCCAAAATTAATAATTTAATTCATTTATTTATCGAATGCCTGCTAAAATTGTCAAAAATCTAAAAGTCTAATACCAAGTGAATGAATATAACAAATTAAGAATGCATTCATCTCGTGATATGTTTATTCAATATGTTATTGTAACGTGTTATACTCTTTAAACTTCTAGCAATTATACTAATTATTTTATGCATCTCTGACTAGCTAGATTAGCTAGATTATGATAATTTAGCATATTGGAAAAGAACACAATTCGCAGATATGGTTTAAAATTTCAGCAATATAATTACGACAATCATTACAATGTTAATGAGGCTTCAAAATATTTTATATGGCAAACACAATATATAGTAAAGAGTATAATCACAGATTTTGTGCGATTTTGTGT
This sequence comes from Melipona quadrifasciata, assembly GCA_001276565.1. NCBI lineage: Eukaryota > Metazoa > Arthropoda > Insecta > Hymenoptera > Apidae > Melipona > Melipona quadrifasciata. The sequence goes on from KQ435711.1 coordinate 3,929,791, forward strand.
CTTATTTATGTTAATATTGAAATATAAAAAAAATTAATAAAAACGAATATAAGAAGAATATTTCGGACAATCGAAGCTAACATGAATGATCTTTCAATCTCGTGAACGTTGATTCAGTCACAAATTTTTCAACTTTGATAACTTTAATATTTCAAACAATAATTCAATAATTCCGACAATAATAGTAAACTACAAAATGATAAAATTAGAAAACACAAGTAATGTTGACTATAATGAAAAACAATAAGAACCAATAATAATAATTAATATTAAAACTTAAATAATACTGACCAATCCAATTTGCTTGAACTTTGTTGATTTTCACGTCACTAGTAGGTGACATTAATGGCTGCAATGCAACACCACTGTAGCCGAAAGCCATGGATGGACCCAGAACCGAGGAATTCGCGCACAGCGACATAATTATCTACAAACGAATATTTCAAAGATAACATTCCGTATTTTTATTTAATTCATTAATATGGCAAAGAAATGGCAAAAGTGTAAATTTTTATGCATTTTTGGAAAATTTAGAAGTGCACACATTACACATAACATGGAAAAATATATAAAATATCCGAAATAGAATATTTATTCTAATATTTAATTGACGAAACAAATTTCTATTTGAATTCCGCTTCTTTAGTTCAGTTCGTAAAAATCTGAAAATGCACAAAAATCTGCAGTACAGAGTGTTCAGAGTTATACAAAATTTTATACAGAGTATCAATTACTCCTTTTAAGAAAGAGAAAAGTATTGAATATAAATACAAATCCCTCCAAAAACTCTCCTTTATTGAATATAAAGATCGGTTATAATGGAGTATATATTGAGATTGTTGAAAATGATTTTAAGACGTGATAAATTACTTCAAATGAACATGTAAATTAGCCTCATTAGAATCATTTACAGAATAAAAATCTCGTTAATAAGATTTCCATGTATATAAATATCCACATCTTGTGACTTTACACCATGATGAAACATTTTTCTCCTTTTTTTGCAATTTAGAATCGCAAATATGCATAAAAGATGCATTCATTAAAATGTACGTACGTATACTCACGTCATATAAACATAATCGGTCACAATATATTAAACAGACTAATAGAAATAATCGATAACAAAAATATTTATCAAAAAATCTTTTAACTAAAAAAGAAATTATCGACGATAGAATAATAAAAATAATCGGAATAATAATCGATAATAGAAATATTTATCAAAATCTTGCAACTAAAAGAAGAATTTATCGAGTAAAAATATTCACCGTAGATAATAAAATTTTTTTAATTTTTTTAATTACCCGCGTGTTTTATAAATAATAGTAGATATAAATGTTTTAAATATAAATGTAAATATCTTTTAATAATAAAAGATTTTAGAATACAAATTAAAAGAATATAATTCATTGATAGATTGATATAAAACAAACAAACAAAATTTTGTAATACAAAATATATCGAGACTTTATATTACAGATTCTTCGTTGCATAAAGTGTTAATTAATTATTTTAGTTCCGAAACAAATACAGTGCTTGTTCAATAACGGGAGTATACACATCAATTTGATATATTTCTTTTCAAGTTGATCGAGTTCCAAAGTTATCTAAGTTCCAATAAGTGAGGGAGGATATTTTTCTCTAACGATCTTATTATCGTTTGTCTGTTTTTATACGACCAATATCGAAACCGGTTTGAGATGAAGGTTTACAAACGGACAAGTAGGAATAATTAAATTAAGCCTTGAAATATCATCGAGAGGTTTACGTAAAGTTGCGTTAAACGTTAGCTAATACCACGGTATTTGAGTTACGCAAATCTTTCTAACGTACATATCTTTGTCTACTGATAGTTTAATCTAACTGTCTGCGTTCACTTGTTGTCTATTTCACTCCATAGAATTAAAACGTCGGTGAATTATTATATTGATTTCAAAATTTTAATAAGAAAAAAAATTCAGTAGGTAACATTGTTAATGATTCGTGCAGTTCTCAAAATTGTCTTTCCATTTAGTTTCTTTATCATCATGAAAATTCAGAAAAATCTAGTTGCGATAATATTTAAATAAAATATTATTAAACATTCTTTACTGACTTCTACGAAGATTCATCGATTTCATCAACTATTCTTGAACGACTTACACATTTGCATCTAATAAATTATGCGATGTTAAAATCTTTCTGTTTACCTATCGTAAAGTACACGTAAAAAATCAATATGATTACTAAAAATAAGATACTTATTATTTTTCAAATGTAAGATTTCTTAAGATTTCTGAATGATCATAGAATGTGTGTACACTATTCTATAAAACTAAAGAAATTAGTAAATTATACTCAAAAAACTTTTATTTTATATAGAAGCCTTTATTTTTATATCTGTGAACTTCTTGTGAATTCCTGTGAAGTTCTTTTTTTTTTTAATTATTATATGTATTCTTGTTATATTATTGTTATTGTTGTCGTTGTCATTGTCCTTGTCGTTATCGTTATCGTTATTATTAATGTTCATGTTTTGAGACACTTTTACTTGTAGTTTTAAGTCTCTAATCTTTTAGTCTCTAGGAATTCGTTGAATCATGAGAACGTCGCGAAAGAAAAAGAAAAATAGAATGTATGTACTTGTAATGACAGAAATTTAAGTACATTAGATAACAGGTTAGATAAGCTTAAAAGTTTTAATAGCTTAAAAGTCAAGATAGAACTTGATCTTCCATTTATCTCTACATTTCCCATCAAGATTCATAACTCCGTTTTTTTTGTTTTAAACCTTACATAACATATCTTTGTTAGTAAAAAGTTCCTAACGTATATTTATATTAAGATCACATTTTACATATTACAACTGGAAAAAAAACAAATGGTTGAAAAATGAAATGTAAATTATGTCACGTTACGTTATGTTCAAACAGAATTCAGAAAATAAATATTAAAAAGTTGTGAAAAAATTAAAAATTATCGAATCCAGGTTATCATAAATCGTTCAGTTTTGATAATCTATAAATTACTATTCATCTACGTGTATTATTTCTTGTCATTAGCATAACAATCCTATTTACATATGTAATTGTTTTTATAGTTTCTGAATATTAATATCTAAATTCGTTGTTAATTTATATTTAATCTTTGAAATAATATTGGATCAATATTCATTTATTATATTACGTCTTATTTATAGATGAAATGTTTATAAATTACATTACAGTATAATATGATTTCTCAAAATCGGTACTTGTAAATTATTCAGAAGTTAACTTGAATTTTAATTCAGCTTGAAACGCATGGATAACAGTTTTGGCTTAATAGATCACAGGCTGATTATGGATTATCTTTTTATTCTGTTTAATGATGTGCTTGCAAGTACTAGCAATATATAGTACCTAGTATATTGATAATAACTAGTACCAACACACAATACAATATAACATAACTACAATAACAAATTCACTCTGATTGTGAAAAGATAAAATTGGAAATACTCTTTTACTTTTTTTAATTAGGTGTTGTTACGGTGATATAATAAAAAGTTTATCAGTTAATTACAACTTTTGTTTACAACCTTTTTTTTTATATCATATTAACGATTAATAAATCTATCACTGTGCAATAAAAGGAAGTAACTTGTGTTTCGAAACTTTCCTCTATCTCTAACAGTCTGCTAAGTTAAATACATGAAATTGCATATCTCTAAAGTTTTGTAATTTTCTGAATTTTTCTTTTGTTAATATATGATATATTTTTAATGTTTATGACAGTAGTATACTGTCCATTTTACATAACCGAAATTCTCAATCGAATAAAATTTGAAAGTAATAATTGCAAATTGTACAGTTATAAATACATTCAGATGATGTATATTGACGCAGTTTCCAGTACTTTCAAGTTCTTTCAAAGAAATCTATTATAAAGTAATGAAGTAGAATATCTAATTTTTACTACAAGAATAATCTTTAAATTAGCATCTACGTAAGCTAGTTTTTTAATCGTGCAAAGTCGAATAAAGTATACATTTTTCTGCATATCTTACAGATTACTTAACATTCTTCGCAATATTACTCTAAAATTCATGTAAAATAGTGAGTAAAATCACAATTTTAAAGCCATAAAATCTTTTCCTCTTCGAATAAAACAAGTTTCATTTGCATACTGTGAATTATTGATAAACCATGGAAAATTTTATGTTACATGCATTATTAAAAACACAGACCGTGGAATTTTTTTAAATATAAGCTCCACTGAGAACAGATAAGGAAACGTTTTCAAAAATAAAAGTTAATGAAATAACAGACATATTTAAGATATGTAAGCACACCCTATATGTACATACAGTGAATCTCAATTCGATCAAATGAATTTTTACACTTTTTCAAGTGCATTCGATCGTAAACTCACGCGATAAATAAGACACTTCTTTGACAGCAATTAATCCCCGTCGAGTACTTTTACTTTAGAAAGAGATCGAGCAATCAAACGTTTCATTTTTAAACAAATAAAAAAAAAAGAAAGAATACAATTTAATCCCATTTTATACAACAGTAGCGTCATAATCGACGTACTCGAGAGATAAAAACCTTTTCCCTAAAGTGACTCACTCGATACCATTTACGCTGATATTGTCTTATCAAACCGAGAAAATATAGCAGTTCTCTTCGTTATCGCTGTTATTACCATTATTTTCTTACACGTACATATGTGTGACGTATGTGCCAAAGACCTCCCAACTAAATCTCTAGAAAGCAGGAATAGAAATTGTTCGATTAAAACGATTTCACGATAATAGATTTTGCCTTCAACATCAAACATTCGTAATCTATTTCAACTCAGCTAATGGAAATGTATGATTTGTCGTAAGTGATCTCTGACTATTTTTAATTCATTATAATTAATTTATAATATTCAAAATATTTTTAACTCATTCTAAATTACAATGTGTTTATTCATAAACTACGTATTTCTATATATTCTATAGTAAATCTATGCTATTGCCTTCTATCAATGTTTGCTTTGCTTTTTATCGGTTATTTAACATCATAATTCTTCTAAAGTGTTATTGAGTAATTCTTCTCGGTTCAATTTTTTACTTTTTTTCCCTATTAATTTATCTTTCAAATTACAGTGCAGACTTTTGTGCAAGTTGTGAACTTATCATAATTTTATAAATAGATTCCAATTTATTGATCAATTTCCCTTCCTTCAATCTTTCATTTTCCTATTCATTCTCAATTTGAAATAGGTAATATCAAACTACTATAATACTGATCATGTCAGTATTTTGTATAGCGCCTTCATGAAAATGTAATTTAACGCATGTTGCAATAATCATTCAGAAATAGCGGTTCACTCTTACAAAGATAAGGAAACGTACCAACCAAGATTAATATTATTAGAATTATTTAGAAGCATTATCAATAGACTGCAAATTTTTATGCATTTGTTATAAGAAATTCAAAAGTACGGAATTGCACAAAATATATACACATAATGAAAAAAATAAAATATCAAAAATGTAGTGTTTCTTATAATATTTCGCACAATCTTTTACTATAAATGTAATATATATTATAGTATATATAAATACTAATGTACTATAATATTATTATTGTTGTTGTTGTTTAATCTTTTAAGATCCTTCGTAACATTAAGTTATACAAAATACATTTTCGAAAAAGAACTTTTATTCTTGTATATTTTACATATAATTTCTACTATTTTATGTATGTCTTCTGTTCATTTCGACTATTTCTAATGTTGTATAACATTTTTTTAAAGGATGAAATAATAAAATAGAAATAGTTGCTTCATTCTAACACAGTTTCTTAAAATTCAAAGAATTAAGAGCAATGATATAACTAATAAATTATGTATATATCATTTTTTTAAGCACATTGCCAAAAATACGAAAATTTGCATAAAAATTCGTAGTTTAGTTAGTAAAAAAGTTCTACCTGATATATGACACCTTTCTTCTCTCGTCTCCTCTCCTCCTCTGCATCCTGCATGATCTGAAAGGAAATTATTTTAGATTTCCCGATGCATGCATGCAGTACATTGAAGTATAAATTTCCAATTTTCAACAAAAACTTTTCAGTATCTACTTTTCCAAATGGTAGTCTGACGTATCACGAACAGAACGGGTTTATGTAACGTACAACTACGTAGACTCCTCTATTTTAAGTATTTATAAGTTTACGTAATTACAAAGAGAATTGTGATAATGTAAAAACAAAAATGTTTCTTTGTATTCACTTTGGATTAATTCAATTAATATTGAATAGCTTATTAATGAAGTTGAATAACACTCCACATTATATAATTTCCTTCGTCAATTATTAAAATTGTAATTATAAATATAATGACAATAGTAGAGTTAATTGTATAATAATAAATAAACAAATTATATGATAACAATAAAATTAGAATTATTTAATTACCAAATGAATTTAGTTATGAAACAATACATCTTTTCATATTAATTTTATAATAATAGTGTATACGTGCATGCGAAATTTTCAAATTGGTTTTCGAAATCTATCAGCGATATTAGAACAATAAGTAAATGATATTAAGAAAAAGATATTGTTAAATGTTTTAAGAATATCCGAATAAAAGTTCTTTAATCAAATTTAGAGTGTTGCACGCAATATAATGTCGTTTGATAATTATTTTGAAAGTCATTGCCTGATGACAACTTAAACTAAAACAATGCAAACAATATTAAAATAAAAGATATATTATTGAAAAATTATTTTGCAAAATTTTGAAATATTGCATATAATATAATTTACTTTGACAATTATGTTGGCCAAGACTAAAACAATACTATAGACAAAGACATAGTAACATAGAACGATTCTGTGAAAATTTTCATATTTTATCATTAGATGTAGGCTGTCACAAATCACGCGAAAAATATTTATAACATCGAAATAATGAATATAGTTCGCGTAAAACAATTATGATTCATCTTTCGTGTTACAAACAATTGAACTTCATACTAGAAATATGTATATGTATAAAATTACTATCAATAATTATCTTAGGAATTATAATTACATAGAGTGGCATTACAGTGAAAATGAATTAAAATCGTTACACTAGAGTTTTATCTAAATGAAAAAAGAGATCAGATAAGGTGAGAAAAAAAACTTTCATTGTGAAAATATTTTTGCTGATAACAAGATTACCGTGTTCTCCAAATGTCTGTCCACGTGCCCGTTCGAGCCATTTATCCCATTTGCGATACTCATTTTTAACTTTCTCTTAGTAAGTACCTTTTCAGACGTCACAACTGTATACCTGCTTCTTCAATTGTTTCGCATTTTTCTGTGCTTCGATTAACAATTTATCGTCAACATGACTTTTCACGAATTTTCTGTTGTTAAAATTTCTTTCTTCTTGCTTAAAAAAGATTTAATGATAAAACGATCAATATTCGATATTTAGAGATGTTTGGAACTCTTGATCTCAGATCAAGATTAAATTTGAATTTATCGTTAGCGATATAAATTTTCATGAGTTAATATCATTTTAATTGATAAATATCTGTAGGAATATATTTTATGTGAAATTCATAGGAAATAAAAATTTCTTTCTGAAATTGTAAAGAATAAAATTCAATTCAGAATAAATTCACAATCTATTGATTAGTATATTAATATAATAATTCAGAATTATGATATGTATAATTTTTTTCATCTGAACGAATGAAATTATAAGATTTTCTATTGAATAAACAAAAAATTTCTTACTTAATTCATAAATTAATATTAATGTATTGCAATATATGTTAATAATTTAATTTAATATTATGCTACAAGCAATTCAGAATCAGATTTTTTTTTAATCAAAAAATCCACTGAATATCATTAATTTAATTATCAGGGATCTAATATCAATAACTTAGTCGTCAGAGAATTTTGAAAATTACAACTTAATATGAAATTTTATTTACCTCAAATGGAAATTCGTATCTTTTTTTTCTTTCTTTCAGTTTCACAAAGAATTCAATGGATCGTCGTCGTCATGGTCCACATTCTCAATCATTTCCCACAAAATCGGATTGTGTAGTCCTGCAAAGAATGTCATCAACCAGAAATCTCCGAAGCAAACTAGCAAGACCCTTCGACACAGCAAGCCTTGAAGTCTCCACAAATCCACGAAATATTTATTTTCCACCTTTTCCACTTGCCATAAGAAACTCATCTCCCCTTCGTGGCGAAGGAATACTTGATGTCAAATCTTGTTCTATATGCACAAAAATTCTCGATATTCCATCATATGAATTATACGAAATAAAATTCACTATTAGAATATTCATTTAATTCGAATCTTTGATATATTATCTTTAATATGTTAGCTTCAATGTTATTTTGGTACATTATTTCACGAAAATAATATAAATAAAATAGTATATTATTTGATTATCAATTTGAAATATTTAATGTATTATTTAGTGTATTTATATGTTAAATTTCTGTTATAGCTTTTTTCTTTTATAATAATTTTACTTTCCTTTTGTTTAAAGTCCAAGTTAAATGCATTTATTTTGTTCTCTTTTTCTTACATTTCATCTAAATATTAAATGTATATGTGTGTTATGATTTTTATATTTTTGTATTTCTTATTTCAACAAATATGAAACCTAACCTAAACCTTCAACGTCTTCAGAAAATTTTTAAGATTAAATTGAAATGAAAAATAGCAATTTCATATTTTACTCGAGTTTGAGAAATTTTCTTGTTCGAGAAATATTCGATGAACAATTTGACAATCGCATAATAACGTTTTTTAATCCATTGATACGCGAGCATTTAACCATTTAACACACATGACATAGAATGATCTTGTAGCCTAGCTGATTATTTCAGTCATTGGTCTCCATTAATTCAAGCTGCAGTATTATAAACTGAAAAATCTTACATATGAAGAATCAAATGATAACTCCGCTAGCATCGTTGTTTATTCTTCGTAATCATTTTCGTTGATTAATTTTACAAGTTGTCATGTTTCAGATAATGATAAGTTTTACTAACATAACAATACCAAATTATGCAAAATTGTATCAAAGTTTGTCACAGAAGTATACGAATTGAATTAAAATTTTTAAATAATTTATAGATAATGTGATCATATATAGTAAATTTCTGTTAACAAAGTAATATATATAATAATACGTTACGTTGTATAAAATTATTTCGAATTAAAATACGAATTGAACAAGAAACAGTGAAGTCAACTGCAAGGAGCGTTGCCAGAGAATACTTTCAGTAGAGAAAAATCATGATGTGATAATAAATTTGATTAACGATAACAAAGCAGCGGGTTAGTGATCAGTGTCAACAATTTGGTGCAAACGTACGATTATATGTATTTGTCAAAGTACGCGCAAATTACTAAAAACTACATTACTGCACGTGTCTTTAATTAACGCATGCCTGTCATTATTCTGAAACAATAAAAACTTTAATTTATGGCAACGTTCAATTTACTCGCACAAAGAATAAAATGAAATGAAACAATAAAAACATTAATTTATGGCAACGTTCAATTTACTCGCACAAAGAATAAAATGAATTTCTGTTATATTTATTTATATCATTTAAAAACACACATCTACGTGTATGATAATAAATAAATAATTGAATTAACACGTTCAATTTAGACTTCAAACGAAAAGTAGAATAAGTTTATATTATGTGTATAAATGTACGCAGACTTGAATTTTAAACAAAATGGGAGATGAATTTTATCAAAAAAACGAAACAGAATAAATTAAAATAAATTCTTCATTGAACATACATGAAGTATGTTAAATCACCGTGTTAAAAAATCCAAAAAATGCATGAAATTTAAGAATACGAACGAAATATGAAACGTTCACTATGAAATTTCAAATTGAGAATCAAAGTACGGGGAAAGAAAAAAAAAGAAACGACGAGGAAAGAAATTCAATACACGCGAAAGATTCCAAACGAGTCAAACTATATTACGTATTACGCATATAGGCAACACACATTCCAAATGCTCCACAAACTTACTTTCTCCAATCCGAGCATATTCACAACGCGTAAGACTCAAAATACATAACTCGTCAACCAGAATTCCTTTCGCTGTACTAGTTACATCAATCAGTCAGCGTCTCAGTTTCCCAGCCATTCGAACCACGCTCATTTCACTCTCTCGCAATTTCTCTTCTTCGATCACGATTATATATTTCAACGTACCTATCCGACTCTCTTCGTCCCTTCTCACCGAAGATCTCCTCTCTCGTAAGAATGCACTCGCGAGGCGATCTCTTCCGTTCAAACGAATTCGCGATTTCAGACGGATCGGCACGTTGCAGTTGCAGTTGCAGCCGGGACAGCCGCGCGAAGACTCGTTACTCGCCGAACGCAAGTCCGGTTTTATCTGCTGGCGACGGACCCGATCGTCGTGGACCATTCACATTCACGGCTGTGTCGCAATATTCTGCGTCTATCGGCACGAGCAGAAACGTATATAAGGCCCGGCGAATTCCGACAGATAAAAGAACCGATTGCGCAATCGGACGGAGATCGTGTCGCGTGAATCGGCACCAGACGTCATTCCATCGCGTATCGGAGCTTCGTCGAGCTGTAAATGCCTACAGAGACTCGGGTGCCCCGTCTTCCTCATCATTCATTTCTTTTTCTTTCCTTTTTCTCTCTCTCTCGTTTTTCTTTCTTTTTTTTTGTTTTTTTTTTTTTTTTTCGTGACTCGCATGCGTACGACACAAGAGACAGAGACTATAGGCGCTTGATTTTTTCTCTTCAAGTCTTTCTCTGCTTCGTTTCAAATTCCCCGGGTTTCTGTAATTCGTATTTTACGAATTTTCTTTATTCACTTAATCACTAATTTCTTTATTTGTTAATTTTGCTTAAATTTTTTCACTGAGAATTTCCCGCCAAGGTTGATTTTATTACGTCGTATCGAAATTTTGAAGTATCGAATGTAAAGTACGAAAGAGAATGTAACCGGTGACATACCAGGGCAGAGAGTGATTCTAAATACGCCGAAGAAAAAGGGGAATAGCATTTTTTCACTTGAGAATTCACTGTCGACGATTTGTTAACAACAGTCAGAGTAAAGTGAAACTGATATAAATAAATACGAAGACTACGAACGCAGGATAGTTTTAAACATTATCAATTATGAGAAAGTAAAGATAAGATCCAGTGAGTAATCGAGAAAGTTTTAGAAGAATGTTACTTGAAGTTTAATGTCATTGAAAATTTAATGTATATCTGGTAGAATTCAAAAATTACATAAAGTACCCAAAACTTAAAATTAAAAATATAGAAGATATATATAAATATATAGAACAAATATATATTATTATAAATATATGTAAATTATTTTTGGTACTTTTTAACTTCTTTTATGATAAATGATAGTTTCAATAAGACGGATATTGACTTTATTCTTATACGACACTGTATTAAGCTTTGTATTTAATTTTAAAGCACAAATCCTTGCACTTAATACAAAATATAATGTAAATTATTGAAAGAAACAATATATATACTTTTCAATTTTCAATGAAAAATTTTGCAATAGTAATTGAAATGTGGACATCTCAATGTAGAAATTTGAAAATTGAAAGTTGAAAATTCGAAGAATTTGAGCGATTACCAAATGAAAACTCTCCTTAAATGCGAGAGACACTTATTTTACTACAACACAAAATGATTTAAAAAACGATTCCAATCAGAATCGTTTCAAATCGAAACTAATAAATAAACGAATTACTCAATTTACTAATTAATCGCGAACAACATTTTCCTTTCAAAGAATTATGTTGTGTTTGATCTTCAATTTTCATATTCCCGTCACATTTTTGAAGGTAAAATTTGCATAAAAATTTGCAGTCTAACCGTCTTCTAACCAGGATTTATAGCTATACAAAATTAAAAGAAATTCCAATATTCTTAACATTGTGATAACTTATTTAACGAGGTCATTTATTGCTTGGTCATTATCTTTTCTAACCATAATCCGTAAAATTGAAAGGAACTTTTAACATTCATATTACGATTAACTATACTCGGTCATTAATAGATCAAACAACTATTTTTTTACTTGATAACCCCTTCATTCTTACACAACCATTTTTTCTTAGACAACTATTTTATTACTTGATAATCCCTTCATTCTTCAATTCTTTGATCACTTATAAATCGTAACAATTCAGAGAAACTTGTCTGCGATGTTAATTAACGAAATGCATCCTTGGCCTACGAGTTAAGTAATCAATGAAATTATGTAGACGCAGTGTTTAATATTCGAATTTTCCTTTTTTTATAGAAAGTCTAAGCTGCGACAGACAGACAATGGCATGTGAAAAAACGTTTACAAAAGTCATCGAAGCGGAAGCGAATTTTCCTTTCTTTGTAGAAAGTCTAAGCTGCGACAGACAGACAATGGCATGTGAAAAAACGTTTACAAAAGTCATCGAAGTGGAAGCGATACGTCAATAGATTGTTGCGTTGTATATAATCGATGTCACAGGTTGCCGATGGCTTTCCTTCGCGGATTACAGATACGCTAAGTCATTCCTTGGATCATTTCTTTTCTTGGTCACATCTGCGCGAGATGATTTAGTTTCCAATAAGAGGATAATACACGAGATTTCCTACTTGCGTGATTCACGCAGGAAATAATTAATAATTAAGTTTCGTTTTATTGCAGATGTCTTCGATCTCAGCATCAGGTTGGTGCGTAGTGAAAATGTTTCTTCGAAATTTGGCTTTACATCAACTATCAATTATCAGTCACGCAACAAGGAAGAAAATAATTTTCTGTAAATGTATGTTCAATTCTAGCTGTTTCTGGTAAAAATATAACATATATCACATATTTACGTATTATTCAATTAACATTTACTTACTATTTATATATTATTATTCAATTATGACTTAATTTTATACTTAGAAACTATACACTGTATGAACTTGTACGCACTTGTTATTTTTAACATAATAAAATATCGAAATTCCAATAATTTCTAACAAAAATGTCAAAACTTCATTAAAGCCAAGAATAATTATGTTAAGGCCAAGGGCTAGGAATGCGTCCCTTGAACCTAGCCCTGTAGCCAAGGTCAACGAATATATAAATGCAATGTAAAAGGGACACATCCCGGGGCAATAACAAATATTGCTTTATGAGACCTGCTCGACACTGCCTCTTGGTCTTAACACTTTTCCGATCACGTGATCAGGAAGGAACAGTATAAAAAAGGCCAACACGTTGGGAATGAGGTTCCTTCCGGCAAGTAAAGTCAAGGTCTTCATTACAAAGTGTGCTATTTGTGCCACTATCTTGCGAGTGTATCAATTTCCCACAACAGTATATATTTGGTCCTTCGAGCCAAATGTATACGCAGAGGAACAAGATCGACAACAGTCGAGACTGTCCTTAACGGAAGATTTCTGAAGACACATATTCATTATTTGTCTAAGGTTAATAAATGAAAATTAATTAAAGGGGACTACATAATAATTCATCGTTAACAATTCACGATACCTTGTTAGTGAGAAAAATTTTTTATTTAGAAAAATATATATCGAAACATGATATATTTGAAATTATAAAGTTCGTTTTTAAATATATAATTAATATTTGAAAATCAATTGAGCCAAATATTTGCATTTATTTAAGAAATTCACTATTTCCTTTGAAATTCTAATGCTTTGAAATTAATTTTTAAAATGACTTTTTCAAGTAAAACAAACCAATTTTAAATATCTCAATGTATATAAATGTCACAAAATTGTACAAAATAATTTTATAAACATATAAAATTTACTACGTGGAATCATAATGTAAAATCATATTCGTAATTATATTTACGTTTATGTTTGAAAATGTAAACTATGTTACAGTATTATAATAACGTATTTAAATACACCGGATAATTATGTTAATTGTAATTATAATTATACAGAAACATTTGTGTTGAACAAATGACAACATCAGTTAACTAACAAAGTTGACAATAGGTTTCTACAATTACAAAACCGTAGATGTCTACGAAGATAGTTTAAATCTTAAAAATGCACGAACTGGTCAGCGGTCCTGGTTTCAGTGAACAAAATAAAGTAGATTAGCGAGAACGTACGAGCTCAATTGAAGTTAATTGCGTGAGCAAACAAATAATCCGTGACGCTTCAGTGTATAAATTGGATAATTTTCTTTGTTCAAATTAAAGTTTCCGCAGCGAATCGCTTGTCCGATACTTTAGAATTAACTTTCGCGCAATATCGTTCGACAACATTCCAGTATTTACAAAAATATATTTTACAGCATTTATAATAACGTCAAATGTAGATCAAGCATCTGTATTACAAGCGTATCAATATTTTTTAAAATTTACTCTCGAATTTCGATACTTCTTATGCTACAACTGTAATTAGAAATTGTCACTTTTGTACCTGGTGAACTATTTATGAAATTTTCTTGTTCATTTGTTTTTTCACAAAGATATTACAAAATAAATGTAAAGGCGCCACTTGATTTACTGTACCATTTATTTTCGAATTCTCCGTAACCAGAAGTCAAGGTCACGTGTAAAGTCACATAATCGAACTTCCACTAAACACATGTTCAAGCACACGTTCGATGTTTGGACGAGCTGCAACCTTGTAACAAAGCATTCATACGCGTTGTGCAATATCTTTTTCATATTTTCACTTGCAGATTAGTGTATAACACAATTTTGCTGGAAAGGCAGGAAACAACCTGTATAATTCATCATTTCAAATTCTGAATTTTCATTTCGTTTTGAATAAAATGCAACTAGATTATGTTTCTTCGACGTCAAACTGGCGGAGGGAAAAAGGAAAACGTACCGTGTTATTTAACACGATGACTTTCCTCTTCATGGTTGAGGTTCTCCGATTCCGTAATGGAGCGAAAGTAAAGGCGAGCGTTACGTTCACTATGACGGCTGAGCAATTATCGTTCCACCTGTACGCTTGGATTTCATCTCCCGAAACACGTTCTCGTTTCAAGGCCAAGGACACAGCACAAATAGTAGAGGGAGGTCAGTGTTCGCCGGGTGTCTTCCTTCGCGTCAGCATGCTCCGCTTTTGACAGGAAATCGAAAAATAAGACGATACGTTTCTAAACTCCCACCATACCTCGGCGAATGTCGTACCGTGTTTCGCACGCGAACCGAATCGTCGACATCCTCAATCTTTCTCATCTTTCAATCATTCTCCAACGTTGAAACCTTTTCTTATCTTTCTTTAATTATTAGAACCCGTTCTTATCTTCCTTTCAGTTATTTAGAAATTTCGACCTTGAGTTATTTAGAAATTTAACCCTTCAAGTCGAGCATCAGATTAACTGCGATGTATTTATTAACTCCGTGGCATTAGAATTGTCACGTTATAAACACGGGGAAGAGGAAAATAAATTTTCTAATAACTCCGCGTACGGCAGATCCTCTCTTGTTTGAATCACTATTTTAATATTCAACATATCGTCGGTATGCTCGAACTGTCAATCACGGTGTATTGAGACGAAATTTCAGGGGGACATTTTTAGACGTACGATAGTTAATTGAAAGTGATTCACCGAGAAAGAAACTGTTTTACCTTTCTCCGTTTTACATTCTCAATTGTAAGTTAAGATGTTTAATTAATTAAAATAATATTGTGAAAATTTTACTGATATTAAAACCATCAAAACGATCTATTTGTATTTTTAGTTAGATAAAATCTTGAACAGGTGTCGGTAATTTGGGCTTCTATATTCGTCAAAGATGAATCATTAATAGAAAGCGAACAACATACATATTTTTAATCATACTAATAAAATTATTTCAGAATTGGAGAAATATATTTGATCTGTTCTCTTGCTATGTGTACAATAATTTTCGCATTTTTCATTTCCATTTATATCAAATAAAACAAAGAATGCATACTATTGCAAACATTTTGCACGCTAAGGTTTTGGCGTGACACTTCCTCCGACCTCATACTGATACACTACTTGAAATTTCAATCAGAAATACCTCCCGATTTCTCCAGATATTCACGCCTGAAAGTTTTTTGAACATTTGGAATATTAGCAGCACAGCTGGGTCCAAAGATTTTCGCGTGCCATCTCCTCGAATCTCAAGTTCTCCCAATACAAAATCTCAAATTTCAACGCGAAACACATTCTGGCTGTCGAGATGTTACCGCTTGAAATTTTTTCGAAAAAAAATTGTATCAGGAGAATGGGTCGACGGTAGCCTTGTCGTATCACTTCCTCTATGCTCCTGTATTCCTCACACAAAACATCGAATTTGAATCCGAGATATCTCACGGTTTCCAAAATATTCGCACGTATAAAACTTTTGACAATATGCAGAATGAACAAAAAGGTAAATTGCAATTCCGAATGCAAATTTTTGAATTTGCTTGAAAATAAGGTGTTTGAAGACCAGGAGCGCAGCTGTCTGTGGGGTTCTTGCGTGGCACTTCCTCCAACCTCATGTTCTGAGACGAAGTATGAAATTTCAGCTAGGAATGTCTTTTCGAAATATTCATGTATCTCTTGTGTGGCGTCGCGATACCTGCAATACCTGCCTAAGTCGATATGGTAGAATGTGACACGAAAATGGTACGATGGTCAGTTTACTGCCAAAGCATGGAACACGGGAAAGCATTGCATTTGTCCTAGTTAGTTAATGGTATCACAATTTAATAAAAAAAGTATGAAGGTTTTATTTTTTTGTTTTGATTACTCCTTTTTTATTAATTAATAAATATTACCAACACAATAACTATTATTTATTTAATGTATATGTAATGATAAGATTTTCCTAGCACTTGTTTCAACTTTTCAAGTAGAATTGGACAACTGAAACTGTAATACATTTACTATTATTTTATTTTCTTCTATTTTCTTTTGCTACCGACGTCGTCGCTCAGTTGCGCGCTGCTACAAAAGAAAAATACTAGCGTCACGTAGCAGTGACTTGCAGAAACTTGACGCACATCATATATGATATCTTCTGCCGAACGATCATTATTTCATTTTCTTTTAATTCCCGTCAGAGTTGAGAGTTGTTTAGATGGCAGCACTTTTTTGTAGACAAGAAACACAGTAATATCCAACAAGGATAGAGACAAAATAGTTCTACCGTTTCTCCACTACGTAGCGATAGTGTTTTGGTGTTCATTGAGCATTTATTCGTAAAATATTTACTAAACTTCAGTGTTAGTTTATTCATTTGTGTCGTGTCTCATAGAATATTGTGTAGAATGTTTCATACAAAAAAGGATTTTATCGAACCATAGTAGTTGTTAGAAGCGTCAATTTTATTCATACAAGTTTCATAAATACAATACAATCATGAACGCGAAGAAGGTTATAACATTTGGGAAAATTAGTAAAGATTTAAACCTAGAGAGGACAAGGAACACTGAATCCACTCCGGATTCTAGTTCTGGATTCGGCACGTTTGGTAAAAAGTCAGTGGAGACTAACGTGACGAAAATGAATGAAATCAAACCGGAAGACGAGGAAGAGTCCCAAAATTTGAAGGAGGTTATGGGCATAACAGGTTTTGGTAAGAAGGCCAAGTCCTTTGACGTGCAAGAGATGCTGGAGAATATTACAAAAACAGTTAAAATTAACAAAGCAAATTCCGAAAGAACAAAACTTGCTGAGAAAGAGGTTAGAAGTCAGTCATCAGAGAAACCTAAAACTGTTGATGTTGATGATGCTGGAAATACCACCAATGAAAGCGAGGACGAAGAGGAGGAGAATGATGACTTTGTTGGACCCCCAATACCTTCTGAATTTCAATTTCAGAATTCGACGAACTCAAAACAATCTGCGAAGGTTGAGAGTGACAATGAAAGTGATAACGACGACGATGATGAATCTGGCACTGAGGAAGAATCACAATTGAAAGATAAAGTTCCATGTAGTCATGAGGTTACAATGACTCATGGAACAAAGGCGGTAACAGCCATAGCAGCAGATCCTTCTGGAGCTAGATTAGCTTCTGGTTCCATCGACTATGATGTTTGTTTCTGGGATTTTGCCGGTATGGATTCGTCCCTGAGAAGTTTCAGGACGTTGCAGCCTTGCGAGAATCATCCAATCAAATGTTTACAGTATTCTATGACTGGCGATGTTATATTGGTCATATCTGGTTCAGCGCAAGCAAAAGTCTTGGACAGAGACGGCTTTGAAAAATGTGAAACCGTGAAAGGTGATCAGTACATATCAGACATGGCACGTACTAAAGGGCATACCGCAGGATTATACAGTGGTTGTTGGCACCCATTCACAAAGGAAGAATACCTGACTTGTTCGCAAGATAGTACATGTAGAATATGGATTTTATACAGGCCACGTGCTCATAAACATTTGATAAAGTGTAGAGCACAGAACGGAGTTAAAACCATACCAACTACTTGTGGTTACAGCAGAGAAGGCAATGTAGTCGCTTGTGGTTGTATAGATGGTTCTATACAAATGTGGGATCATAGGAAAAATTTTGTGAATCCGTCGTTGATTCAGAGGAATGCACATGCACAGGGCTGCGAGATATCAAGCTTAAGTTTCTCTTACCTTGGTCAAATGCTTGCAACTAGAAGCTGCGACGACACGTTGAAGCTTTGGGATTTGAGAGCATTTAAAACGCCAATCTTTGAAGTAAAAGATATATATTCCAGATACGATACGACTGACTGCATGTTTAATCCGGATGATTCTATCCTCATTACCGGAGAATCACTGAGGAAAGATCAGAATACAGGTGGAATTCTGTTTTACGATACAAAGACTTTTGAGCTAGTTAACAGGATAAATGTGACAAACTCACACGTTATTAAAACGTTATGGCATCCAAAGCTAAATCAAATATTTGTTGGCTGTGGAAATGGAATAGTTAAAGTATATTATGACTCCAAGAAAAGTCTGAGAGGAGCGAAATTATGCGTTGTGAAGACACATATGAAACAGAAACATATTGAAGTAATGTCGACTCAGCAAATTATCACACCACATGCACTTCCGTTGTTCAGGCAAGACAGGCCTAAGTCAGTACGTAAGCAAATGGAAAAAGACCGTTTGGATCCTGTTAAATCAAGGAGGCCAGATTTACCAATTACCTCTGGGCAAGGTGGAAGAGTTGCATCTTCTGGCGGAACTCTTAGCTCTTATGTAATACGAAATTTGGGGCTTAGTAAGAGGATAGAGGATGATCAAGATCCTCGGGAAGCTATTTTAAAGTATGCAAAAGTAGCAGAAGAAAATCCGTACTGGATAGCTCCGGCGTATAAGAAAACCCAGCCACAGACAATATTCCAGGCGACAGATGAGCAAGATGGGGCGCCAAGCACGAAGAAGCAAAAAACTTAAAGACTACAAATGCATCATGTTTTATGAATTTTTATATCATTGTATATATAACAGTCGAGAGAATTGTTTAGATATATTAAAGATTAATGTATTAATGAATGGAATTAAATTATATTTAAACGAAAGATTGCTATAATTTCTGTACATTCTATATTCTACGCTGTTTCTTTTCTTCTGAATTTTTAACAATACTACCAATTTTCCTAAATGCATTTTGCAACTTATCCAGAAAAAATAAATTACGAATGTACTCTTAGATTAGATCTATAAATTGCCCATTTTATAAACATCTGTTTATATCTAAGGACAAACTTTTAATAATTTTAGAGATAATATTATAGTACTTGTAGATTAAAATGTGTTTGTATAGATGTAATATTTCTTTAGCTTTTCCACTTTCTCTCTGCTAAAAAATTTCAAAATAGCTCTTGTTCCCATATTTTCATGTTCAATACATCAACTAATTGTTATCGACGTATAATTAACAAATTTCCTAAAAGAAAAATAAAAAGTATTTATTAGGTAATAATGGGATCTACATTTTGTTCTCTTTATTTAATAATCTCCGAAAATAATATACCTATTAAGATCAAAT
>KQ435711.1:3977341-4000100 GCA_001276565.1 Melipona quadrifasciata
AACGACTTTCTAATTACCTCATATGTTATTGACATAAACTCGAACGGAGACGCAAGTCGAAAAACACGTACGAGTTTGTGATTGACAATGAAAGCGAAATAAACGTGACAATTCTTCAGAAAAATTTCCGATCCAATAGAAATTCAGAATGAAATGTTTTATTAAATACTGAAATTTATTTTAATGTGATTTTAATGCAATTTTAATGTAATTTCAGATCCAGAGAAAGAAACGATAAAATAGTTTATCAACTATTAAAATTTACAATAGTTTAATAAAGTACGAATAGAATAAAGTCTTTAATAAAACATTTAATATCATTCGTACAGTTTAACAAGTATTTATAGAAAAGTTTCAAATGTAATAAAATATTTCAACGAGTGAGATGAAAATAAATGATTTACAAATATTTAAATATTTAAAAATATTTTGCTACAAACTAATTGTCAATTCTGACTTTTCAAACAATCTGGTATACGTTGAACGAACTTTTCTATATTCGTCTTCGAAGTACTCGAAAGTGAAGATTTAAAGTGTCAAATGCAGGAGTATTGTTCAGAGAATATGTACTTAGGTCCACGAAGATCTCTCTCTCTCTTTTTTCTCTTTTTTTTTTAACAAAAGAAATAGGCGTGCGAAGTCGAAAAGCGACAAGAAATATTTCAAAGCGACGGCAAATTTCTCGAAAAATATACTTCATTATTTATGACGGCCATTAATGGTAATGTTCCGGACCAGGTAAGGTTATATATCAATGTCCGTTCTTTCACGAGGCATCTTCTGAATTTCGAAAATTTTCCTGCCATCAGATCACCTAGGTTGTAAAATTTCTGTGTTTTCGATGGAGTGTTGCGTAACTCTAATGTCAGTCTCCTGTGATGTTCTTTTTATTTTAGAATCGCTGCACGACTCTTTCGGAAATTTTTCTCTATTCTATTGTTTCACATGGTTATTACTGTTTTAATTATTGTCTCGTTGTCTCATCAAGTTTGTATGATGGACTTCGATAAAATTACAAGCATCTATTTTGCTAGATTTTTCTAATATTTGAGTTTTGACAACTACTTGTCTGATTCAAAAAATTTCTTTTGTTTTCGATTTAATCTGCTCTTTCTTCTTTACAGAGTTACGGTGGGCTGTTCTTTTTTCTGACGGTTTACCTGCTTATTACTTTTTTTAAATTACTTATTATCATTTAATTATTTATCCCTCTTACTCCAGTAAGATTATACTTTGCCAACTTCTTCAATTTTTAACTTTCGATATTATTCATCTCATGTAAAATTTTTTTTATACTTCGTTCCATTGTTCTACGTAATTAATTTTTAATTAATTAGGCATCTATTTCGTTTAGACATCTATCAGATTCTACCTTGTTAAATTCTGATGGCAAAGTTATATTTTGCTAGCTTCTCTAATTTTCAATTTTAGAAACATTAAAATTTCCTTCATTTCCTTCATATCTTAATAAATGATGAAAAGTAGCTCTTCAGAAAGACATTTGTGTATTATTTTCGACTCATCGACAGGTCCCATAATTTTTCTTGCCTCCCTAATTCAAAGCAATCCCAACTGTGTCAATTTCCTATTTAAAACTAAATGTATCACTAATAATTTATCACTAATTGTATTTATCACTAAATGTATCACTAATCCAATTTAAAACTCTAAACGAATTAAACTTTCAATACGACTCGAATTTTTCAATCTGGCTATCCATTGTAACTGAAAGCTTGCCTCTAATTCAAAACTAACTGTAAACATCTCTAATGAATTCCAATTCATCTAGCGAATCGTCTACATCTGCGTTAATTTCTATGTTTTGAAAACATAGGAGGAAGAGTCGTGAGTGATCTTCTTACCTTGAAAAGGGTATCCAGTGAAACAAGGTCGCATCATCGAGAAATTAGTGGTAACCGTCATCTCAGCGCGATCGCGCCACCAATCGTTTCACAGAACGCCACAGGATTTCTCTCGCACCCACTGTTCTTGATTGCACAGCAATGTTCACCAAGATCCTCCAAAAGAGAAGGAAGAAAGAGAGGATAACTGGCCAATGTCACGAGGCAAACGCGAGCAACTCTCATTAAAACGAGCACAATAGATCTCCAATTTTAGTCCTTGGTACGTTAACAAAACGAAATCGTCACTCGAAATCTTCGTGCACGTCTATCTCAAGGTCACTGATATCACAACATTGGTCAGGATCAATCTGCTCGCGATCCAGGTTCTATTCGAATCCAAATTCTTTTCTCTGGCGAATGCGTGACACCTGCGTTTCTTGAAACACTCCGTGTTCCTCCTGAGTTGGATCTCGACAGATCGGTTCCCTGATCCTGACTAGTCTACTCAACCACTCGCCACTCGGGGTAACTAACGCTTGGCCACTCCCACATTCCGGTCTTCACCAAGGTGAACACTTGGTGGGGAATGTGGTTTTGTAACCACAAGTCAACTGGTCTCAGCTCGATGCCGAGGAGAACGTGTTTTGAACTGCTTTCGTCCGCCAATCCATGCTTTCCATGGGCTTCTCTGGTCGCGCCCCTGAAGACACGCCCAGCGCAGCAAGAGTGGAAATTAATAGGGGAGAATTGTGGAGACCATGCTGTCTTTCAGATCGTTGCTTCTTTTTCAGACAGGCCGATTGTGGTGGGGATGGATTTGATGAAATGATGATGGTCTATGGAGAGTATTTGAGATGATGATGATGATGATGATGATGATGGCGATGTGAGAGGGTGGATGGATTTAGTTGTAGAGCGATTGATAGAGAATCCTTTATGGTTCAGAGCTTCGCAATATTAGGTTCGTTGCGATGCACAAATGTAATATTATGATGTGAGAGGCTGAGTGGATTTTGTTGTTGGATAATTGATAGAGGGTTGGATTTTAAACCCTTAGTCCACCTCCGTAATGTTATTTATATTCCTTGCAACACATAAATGTGCAACACATAAATTAAATCTTTTTAACCCCTTCATAGTATATTATTGCAATGCACAAGTGTAAAATTATATAGCTGGATTTTTATACGTACAATTTCTAATTCTTTCTTTTGAGGAATTGAACTAAGAGTAAAGACTATTCTCTTTTCAAATATCTTTTGGTAAGAATAGATTCATCACGCAGAAACAAGTTTGATGATCAACAGTAGTTTCATAGCCTAGATTGATTTTTATTAGACTAAATGACAGAACAGTTGCTATGAGGGTAGATTAAATAACTTTGCTTGAGGAAACCTCTATAAATTCTTCATTACATTCTACCTAATAAATACCTACTTTTTGTAAATCCTGTTTCTCTTCTATTATGTCCTAACTTTAAAATATTCTAAAATGTCTCACATTACACATACTTCTTGATTCAATTCTAAAATTTTTCGATACTCTAATTCAAACAGCGGCAAGTAACATAGAACTATCAAATACACAAATTACCGGGCAATAATTTATCACGATAGTACAAGTTCTTCAATTTTTTCGAATTTTATAAAATTATAAAATCTAAGCACAAGACGCGACGATGAGAAGATATTAAACGAATTCTTACAACTTCCTCTCAGTAATAAAAAGTAGAAATTAAACAATGATAAATTGATTGAAAAGAATTGCCAATGAAAATGTCGCATTGATCCAACGAGTATTACAAGTAGGTATTCGAAACTATTTAGAAACATTGAAATCTATCACGCCATCGAATTTGATTCAAGTCGCCAATTATGTTTTCGTGTACTTTAAACAAGTACGATAAAATACAATAAAATTTTACACCTCGAATGCTTTCAATGGTTCTTTGATAATTTCGAACACTCGCGTCTGATTGAAAACTTTCCGCCACAGGAAGAAGATCAGAATACCGAAGAAATCTCAGCAAATTCCCCGCTTCCTCGCCATTTACGAATTCACGGATGAGAGAGAATCGGGTCGGAAAAATTTCCGAAGTGGTCGCGAGAGCTGAGCAACCCAGTCGAGCGCAAACGAATTAAGCAACCGACGAGCGCAAATAACGCGATTCGCTTTAAATCGTTCTCTAACCGGGGGTGTCGACTGTTAACGCATGATCAAAGATCACCGGCTACCAACTTTCGCTTTTTAGGCGCAGAATTTTTTTCTTCTTCTTCTTTTTCTTTTTTTTTCTTTTTTCATCCACCAACGAGGAAATGACGATGCTTCGCTCGAAACAGGACGTGACACCCGATGTTCACGGTAAGAAGTCTAATTGAATCAAAAAGTCCTTCCCCTTTTTCCCCCCTTTTCATCGTCAGACGTGGGTATATAAAACGAACTAAAGACAGGTTAGGTAAATATTTGAAAACGGAAGAACAGTTTGATCGCTGAAGGAACGGAAGGAAATTTCTGTGTCGTAAGTGACACTTTTCTTTTACATGGCGATTCAATTGATCTCTCAATTTGAAATGAAAAGAATGAAATATTTGTATTATTAATCGTTATACCTATTTGCAATTTTGAAAATCTTATTTCGCGTCTAAATCATGTAGTCACATAGTAGTAATTTAATGGTGGATACTATATTCATAGATTCAATCTAACGTATTATATAGTATTTCATTAAATTAATTCATAAAATTCGCTATACTGTATTTAATACGTTATTACAAGAATATAAAAAAAAAAAAAAATAATAATAATTTACAACAATTATTAGTTCCTTGATTTTAAATTGGAATAGATGCTGAGTAAGTACATGTATACAAATGAAATTGAGTTATTTTAAATTATGATTGACACGCAGTATAGATATACAATTATATACAATAATACAGTTAGATACGAGTTATATAATTTCTAGCATAATCTAAAATTAATTAATTTTATTCGACACTTTCTACGAATAATAAATCAAACCCGATGTCGAAACAGTATCAACACGCATGACATATTACGTAACGTCTTGCAAAACGATCCTCAGATTCACAGAAACTAAGTTTCCACCTCTCAGTTTCAACCCCGCCAGTTACACGAAATTAAAATCTAAAAATCCAACTAAAACATTCTCACTTCACCCTGACTTCTCTTTACCTCAAATAATGACCACCTTTTTCTGCTCGATCATTACAAACCGTATCGTCGTCTCATTCGTTCCACGGGAAAACGCCCCACGCAGTCCTCAGCCTGTAGATTTGGCAGGGAAAGTCCAGTAGGAAGAGAAAAAAAAAACCGGGGAGCGTTTATTGTTCGAGAGAAGAGGAGAATCTCCTGATGTGCCATCAATGTTTATTATCGCCGGTGTTTGTGCACGACGTGCGTTCCGTAGCGCGAGAATGGCCAAACAGAAGGCACGTATTCGTTCGGCCATATTTCGTGAGGGGGTGGAAAAGCGGAAGGAAACTGGCAAACTGACCACCCGGTGCGGCGTTCTGGCCAAAGTAATACGGCGTTACTTTTCACGTAGCTGCCTGGTGTCCCGCGGCGAGGACAAAACAAACTCCCTAATGTCTTCATGCTACTCATCGCGGGACCATCTTCCACAGGGATGAAGAGAGATGAGGACGAGAGATGAGCGTTCCTTCTCTCTCGAAGCAGCCCTTAGCAAGCGTTGCGTCCAGTTGGTAGCTGGTTCGAGGATTACCGCACCAGAGAGAAGGCTGGGGACGCTTCTTCGGTCCAAGGTCGCGAGACAAGATCGTCACGGTGTCGTCGGGAACATCGTTGATGGCCGGAGTGTGAAAAGAAAAGGAGAATTCAACGGTGAAGGGGGGAGGGGATGGACGAAGACGTAATTGATTTACGTTCCACTCGGCACCAATTTGCATGTTTGTTTTCGGATTGTCGGCGGTGAGAAAAGACGTGTTTCCGAGTGTTTGCCGAAGTTTAAGTGTGGAAGAGATTAGAAATTAGAAAGAGTGGAGGAATAGACAATGACCTGCGTGCGATGTGTTTAGGTATTTTGGAAATTGATGAGTGAATCAAACCAGGGACCATAACTATTGTGTTGAAACAACCGAAATGAAAGAAGTTATGGTTATCTTTTCGATTTAAATGTTCCTGATTAGAAATAACAATTGGAAATGATCGAAAATTTTGACCACAGAAATTCATTTCGGTCGTTCGTAACAGTGATCATAGAGGGGAACTCTATTTCTTTTTTCAAACTTATTTCGATTAATAATAACTCACGAGTTATAGGTTTATGTCAGAAAGTAGTTACTATAATATTTTAGTAACGAATGCGGAGAGTCGTTTCGTCGAATGCAAAACGATTTTTGACTGCTATGAACTACCATAACACAGATCTGTCACGAGCAGTCGTAAAATAAATTTCCCTCGTTGAAAATTAAATGACCGAAATAGAATTAACGGTTGTCGCTAATGAAAGATATTTTCGATCACTCGTTACCTTCATTTACGACCAAAGTGTGTAAAAATAGAAATTTTTTCATCATGTACTTTCTTGAGAAATTTTCTCGATGGTAACACTTTTCCATTTTCTTTACATTTAGTTCTAACATTTCACGCAATATTAACTATTTATTTAAATTTTGACTAGTTCAACTAAATCCTCGATCAGCTTGATTCTCATTTTCAAAAAAATTGAAAATATCTTGTGTGCAAAAGGATGGATTAATAATAAAGTATGTTCAAAAACCACACTGACTGGTAATTCCACGAGTCAAAAAGTTAACAACAAACCCCCTAACTAGCTCTCTTAATCCTGAGCCATCGACCGAAGGCAAACCTTAAAAACTCTGAGTAGATCATCCCTCTCTGAACACCTGTCGCCTTCTCCATTCTCCCGGAATTATCAAAACCCTTATCGCTCGTTATCATCGCTCGTAGCGTATATACTCCTACACGGTCGTATCGCCCAAAAAACCAGCGACACTAGCGCGTGTAACCGATCCTGACATAATATCGCGAGCAAAAAAACGAGGAGGTTCGGCTGACGTAAGTGTGAAACAGCGGCGCGAGAGATAGGTATCTGGTCTCATGGCTCGCCATGAAAAGGGGGCGTAGTCAGGAACCTGTAAATAAATGCAAATTGCTCGAGACCTGCGATCCGCCTACTTACACAACACACACACACACACACACACACACAAAATACCTCCGGAACACCGTTACATGATCCACCCTCTTCGAGCATCGAACCCCTTCTTCTCTCGTTGTGTATTCTCGTTGCTTTTCCTCTCTTCTTCTTCTTCTTCTTCTTCTTCTTCTTCTTCATCTTTCTCTTCTTCCTTTTTTCGCCTTTTCCCTCGTCCACGCTTCGACAACGCCGCCATTCATCGCGCAGGGCTCGATGTGTAAATAAGGGATCGTAAATATCTGGCGAGGCGGTATAATAGTATAATGGATCCACGCGAAGATGCGGTTCGATGCCAGAGACCGTAAATCATGTTTGGGGTACTTCCGTCGAATCGGTTCTACGTGGATCAAAGAAATTGCGGTTGCCTGGCACGCGGTGCTCGTCGTTGTTTTTAAACTCGTTCATTGTTCGACTGAGCGAGTGGATTGTTCGCAGGGCGAGTTGTTTGCGGACTGGGAAAGGGGGAAATTTCAACTCTGCGTTTAACTGAATTTTTATTAAAGAGAGGGGGAAAAGATGCCTGGATATAAGATAGCTAAGATAGATAGAGGTGGATATTCTTGGAGAATTTTTATTAGGGTAAAGAAGAGAGAGTGTGAACTTTGAAAGTGATTCGTAGAGTAGATACGAAGAGAATAAGAAGAATATGAGAAAGGAGGAGGAATTTTTTAATTTCGTACGTTTGAGATTCTTGGAGAATGTTTATTGGAGAGAAGAGTGATGAAGCTGAGAGGTAAAAACGTGAATTTTGAAGAAGATTTTTAGAGCGAATAAAGAGAATGAACGAAGATGTGTTTGAGGTTGTTGAAGAATTTTGTAATATTCCCCTTCAACAAAGAATAAAAATTGTACATTCTCTTCTAATCATACACGTTGATTATAATCATACACGCAGAGGGGAAAGAAGAAGACATAATTAAAGGTGTGATATAGAGTTATAGTCCAGTGTCCGAGAGATAATCGAAGGAAGAATTGGCCTGGAAGAAGAATTGGCTGGTTTCTTTTGACCAGGCTACTGGTCGCTATCGAAATTTTTCACGGAGCACAATAAGATCGATCTCGACACGGAGGACTCACGCAGCACCTTCCAAAGGGAGTTGATTTTTTGCCAACAAATAACCCAACTGTCGGGGATGCTTTGTCGGTCCACAAGAAGGGATTTCAATGCGACTTTGACGAGGATGTTGACAGATTCGCAACAGCAGAACCGTGGGGGTTCTTTAAACTATATCGTCGAGATCCCGTCGATAGTCGATTCTTTATATATTTCAAGTTCTTCTCCGAGATTTTATGTTTTTACTAAATTTTATTCTATCAAAGCACACTACGTCTTAATCTTATCCCACTTGAATAACCTTCAAGAAGTATGAAATGTAATTTTGCTCTAACAGTTGTTATTGTATTGAAGCTTTAAAAATATTTTTAATATTTAGTTTCCTTAACTCAAAGCACTCCCTTTTAATTTTTCATCAATTATAAATTTAAAAACGATTGAAAGTAAGCTATTGCAATACGTAATCTACTTTTTTAATTGAGAAGAAGCCACCATTGATCAACTCCATTCATAAATCGCGCGACAAAGAAAAGTGATTTAACAAAACAGATTCTTTTTAAATTCATCTCGAAATTTACTCGTATTTGTGAAAGTGAGCTACCTGTTTCTCGAGAACGAAATATCAATCGCATATTTGTACAATAAGAATGAACTGAATTAGTCTAGCTTTTGTGAAACTCAATCGGAATCACTTCGACGAAATAAACTCGACAACGAGGCTCGATCAGTGAAAATCATTTCGGAGAAAGACGAGAAGGAGCAAGGTTTGAAGAATTCGCGACAACTGGCGACAAGAGTCGTATCAACATCACAGCAGCAGTCCTTCGATTTTTTTCAGCTCCCGCCAGGAGAGACTGAAAGCAACTACGTCAACGATGTTGACTGCCCGGCCAGCGGGATTCCCTGTAAACCAGAAAAACCTCCACCGATTTCGAAGATGGAAATGCTTCTGGATGTTGGCTCGACCGCGTTAAAGCCTAACTTTTGGCCACTTCTCGTCACGGACCGACGTGCTCGTCGTTTAAGAAATTATTCAAGTGTCTTTTCATCGCGCGTTTTGGCGTAACAAAGTTGTTCCGGAAGCGTTGCAGGGGATATTCGAATTTCCTCGATTCGAGCTGCAAGACGTTTTGTATCGGTGAGTTGTACGTTCTTGGAAGCTCCTGACGGTTTCTTTTCACGAGGAGACCACCTCCGGAATATCTTATTCAGGTGGAGGAATGTCTTGTCTGGAATATATTCAATAAATTGCCTAATTTTGATTTCTGGAGTTGTGCACAGATATTTGTAGAGAAGTTCTAATGTCAATTGCGTACCTACATGAACACATGATGTATAATATTTATATATTGTGTTTAAACGTAATGAAGAGAGTTGACAAAAATCAACATGGACATAATATAATTTATATTTAAAAATTTAGATGCACAAACATCTACAATATCTGTGTTGTATAATATAGGTATACAAACATAATTACCCACATAAATATAATTGACAGTAGAATTCCTGTATTTATTGTCCTTTGTACATGTACCGAGCATTTAATTTTCTATAAATTCAGATCCATATCATCTTGCAATTTAGAATTTCATTTCTGTAATTTTCCCATCATTCTATAAATTCTTGTAATTCCTTTATAAAATTTCTACAATGTCTTTATAATTCTTGTGCCATTTCTCTACAATTTTTTTTTTTTTCTTTGACTATTTTAGAATTTTTCCAATATTTTTATAATATCATTAATATCATTAATATCGTTTTTCATACTTTTTTCACGATTCTTCCTCAACTCATCTACAATCTTTCTATCATTTTTTTATAATAATTCTTCTGCAATTCTCCTACATAACAATCCTTTCATAATTCTCCTTCACGTTTAACCAGTTGTTTCATTCTTCGAACACAACCTCTTATCGTCAATTTCCAGTTTCAAAGTCGCTCACAAATATTGTCAGAAATTTCCATAGAGCTTTCAGCTCACAGGATCGTGAAAGAAGAAGCATTGGAGAAGATGAAGATGAAGAAGAAAAGAAAAAAGGAAGGAAGGAAGGCAGTACTGGCACTTTGAAAACGTCCAGCGAGTTCCTGTCGTGTTCCAGGTCCTATCGTAAATCTGAGAGCATTGTGTAACAATATTCCAGCCGCGAAGAATGACGAAGGAAGACATAATGGCAATACAAGGATGACAGTAAACTCATCATTTCTAATATACGACTCCGGGAGTCAGGCCGTGATCATCCAACGTTAGCTTTTAACACGCTATTATCGCGTTATTACGAGAAACTTGACCTCGACACAGTCGAAAGAACTTGCGAAATCTAGACGAAAACTTAGTAGAAGAGTTACGACGTAAATATACCTCGTTAGAATTGGACCTCCCGGACGTTCATTGATGGAGATAAACTTCGTGAAATTCCTTTTAAATTTATTTTAGATTATCGGAGTTAACGACGAACGTGAGATGTGAAATTTATATTGAAGAGTGTGGAAAATACGTGAGAAATTATTGCAGCGTATTTAATAAGTGAAATTAATAATTAACTACTGCAATTAAGATGATTAAATTATTTCAATACGTAATATTTAACAATAATTGTTATAATATGTGATTAACAACATTGACAATTATGATTATTACGATATGTTATATGTTACGTGCAATTGTAAAACAGTAATTAAATTATTCTAGTGATACTAGGAGGAAAATAGATCTTTGTTTATGTAAATTGTCAGAGATGTATCATTGTAAATTTGTACTAGTCATCTGACTACTCGAAGAATAAATAAATTCTTTTCAAGCGAAATAAACCTTTTCTGACATTTTTGACTGTGTTAATTATAATTTTCTGTTAATTTCTGTTAATTAATTTTCTTTTCCTTGTACTTGATAGACAAACTTGGCAAATCGAACAGTAACATGTAAACCCTCTTTATTTGTAAATAATTTTCTTGATCATTATGAATGTTTGAGTTTCGTTTTATGCCAAGAAAACAATTTTCTTGTGAATTATAAATATTTGGATGTTATTTCGAAAAATGTTATAATCTTCTCTCTATATTCTGATTTTAATTTAAAAAGAAAATAGATAGTTTCTGAATATAAAACTTCTGTCTTGGAATTTTCAATAAATTCGAAGGAAATAAAAAATTGAACGCACGATCCTGGTACATTATTCTGAAAGAAAATACCGAGATATCTGTGAGAGGATGCTCTGTTTGCGAGCACGTGACAGGCATCTTGTCACAATTACTCTTTTCCCTCGTCCTTCGCGTGCAAACAGTAAAATCATGCCGTAAAGTCGTCAGATCGTAAACTCATAAATATTTGTCATCATCTCTCATAATCCACATTGTTAGCCGATGAACTAGGTAATGTTCGACCTGCGAAAAAAAAGGGACCAGTCCCAAGAAATCTGACAGAAGGAAAATGGTCAGAAACGCGCGAGCTGAAACACGACACAAGAGAGGGGGGGAAAAAAATCATGGTACCTGATCTCCTCTTCTTTTCATTCCTGTCTTCTGCAACTTCTTGTAATTTACGATTCTGATTTTTTGCGCTCGTGCTTGACTTTTAAAACATGGCAGCTACCATAAGTTTTTCGAACCATTTTTTCCCCACCATTTTCACCCTTTCGGATTTAGTTTGGAAATCACGTTACCGTTACGCTCGTTTTAACGTTCTAACCTTTCGTGTCAGTTTTTCTCTTCTTCTTTCCTGAAAAGGTGTGGTATTAAATTAAGTTGATAGTTTCCTTTTACAGAGAATTGATACAACTGTTAGTGAGAATGTGTAAAATAAAATACATAGAAAATAAAGTAACTACTAATTTATTAAATGGAACTATTTTCGTACCTAGATTTTGTTATTTCAATTTAAAAAAAAATTAAAACATTAAATATTATAAAAAAAACTGCAGGACTTGTACCCCAGTACGATTCGTCTCACTGAAAGGTCCAGAAGCAACTGTTCTGACTAGGAAACGAAGACTTTTTTGCCATAAAATTTTACTGATATGCAAACAAAACAAATCGCTCAGTACCAGACAACGCCACGACCTACTCGAGGTCTATCCCACGCTCCCTCACGAATCACGTGACCCAAATCAACCAATCGCTAATTTTCGTTGCATTAGCGTTGCACCTGAAGAGGTCCGATTTTCTTATCCCCGCTAATATCACTTTCACTGATAATATAAAGTATCGAAATATAAATAAACTGTCTAGAGTACTGCTTAATAAACATTTTTTACACAACATAGTTCTTTTTTTTTATTCATCAAAAATTGTGTTTATCCAAATAATATCTCATGTTTATGCCATTTATATAATTAATTAATTAAATTTTTATATCGGTAGTTATAATCAATTTATTCCAACTGTCTAAAAAAAACACATAAATACAACTATGACTTCTAAATAAACTCATACTATTAAACTATATAATTTTTTATTATAGGTACTGTTCAAGGAAAAAAAAAATAATATTGCAGTTGTACTTTCGTTATAAACTGTGTATATAGTGCACATAATATTAAAAAATGTATAAAATACCCAAAGTAGAATATTTTTTAGAGTAGGTAGTAAATAAGACAAATTTCCATTCATTTAGTTACATTCAAAGAAGTTCTAAGCTGCAGTTATAGTAAACATGCTCACGTTAACCAATATTAAACAATATAAATATCTCTCACACAATACTTTTCCTTCTATTCAAACATAGTAGCGATTGTACAAATAACAGGTACTTACCTATGTCAACAGCCTCTCAAAGTTTCCCTACTCTCTACGAACAAAAGAATTCTATTTCCAAAGAGGAAAAACGCATCACACGCTCTCAGTCAAATATTATTAACACCGACATGAGATTTGTCCGATACTCGTTATCGACGCTCGTTAATCAGCAATTATCACGTCGTCCTCGTTACACGCCGCTCTCTGTGGTCGACCTCGATTGAGAATAGGACGAACACCATAAAAGGAAGAAGCAATTTTACTGCCGAAGGGTGGAATTGTCTTCCGGCTCCGTTTAAGAAAATCCGATCACCATTTTTCTTTCCATCGTTATCGAGGTTCGGTCTTGAACGATCGTTAAGGCTCGCTCCACATCGCAGAACCACTCCCGGTTCGATTAAATCCCTGAGTATCCACGTTGTCAAGCTGATAAGCTGAAGACGTACCGATCACGCTTCTCTCAACTCTGAAAACAATCATGTTATTTGCAAATTATACAATCCTTCAGTTTCTACTTACGTTTAAAAATAAAAAAATTCAACACAGTAAATTTTTCTTTTTTTTTCCATATATGTTTGCGTGTTCCTATAGAAATTTAAAGAAATGTTAATAATTATACTTGTAATTATATAGCGAGTTGTATAGCACAACTTTTTCGAAACACTACCAATTTCTGTTTAATTCCATTCATTTTATCACTTTTTCCCACTTCAAGTCATACGAGTGCTTTGTGTCATTGGTTCAGCTTCGAATAAATTTTCAAACTCTTGGGAAATATTGTTTCCAAGAATCAGAATTGGAAAATTCGCGATGCTATTGAAATTGGAGCATTAGGTTTAAGCTTGATTCAAGTGAAATTATATAAGAACAAATTACAAGCAATTGCAAATAAATTGTAATAACAATATTAGCCATCAAATTCTATTTCTAGGACGATGTATTCTTATGGCATATTGATAGAGAAAACAATAACAGTGCTTTCTCTTCGAAATTCGAAATAATACTAAGCTTATGGTGTAGTCTTTTGTCGTTGATGACGGATGACTTCAAATTTAATAAATAGCGCACGAATGATTGTTGAGAACTAGTATTAATTACAATGGATTGATATAATATATTACTATTAATACATAATAAATAATAATATTAATATATGATATTAACAATATATTTAATATAATACGTAAAAACATTGACGTAGGTATAATATAATGGATATATAATAATATATTATCGGATCGAGAGTAAAAAGTGAGCGAATCGATAAAATAGAAGATCGATAAGTGTGGATCGAGCTTAAAAGCGGAACATCGAGGTTGCAGTTGAATCGGCTTGTACGCTGGTTTAGATCGTAGGCGTCGCTACGGATCGATCTATCGATCTATTTTCCATGAAATTCATCCAGTTGGGAATTATCGTTTCGACTGAACCGTGAGAAAGATCGTTTCGATAAAGTGTTGCTAAGTAAGTGCCGGTTTTTAGCTACCGGTTTTTGCGATCGGGTTATAGGTGCGATCTATAATGTTTCGATACAGGTTTTTCTTCGAGTAAGTGGCACAATGGATGCTGTGAAAATTAGGAGGAAGGAAATCATTTTATTAGATCGATGAATATGAAATAAAATTTCTTTCTTTCAAATGAAATTTTAATATTTAATCAAAAATAATTTCCTTGCTGGTTTCGTTCGATTCTGGAATTGAAGAAATTTTTACAGATCTCTCTTTCAATCGTCATTCATACTCTGCGTCTTTTTACACATTTCTCTCACGAAAGATTATATTAGAGGAAAAATTTAGTACTCAAGTATTTATTTAATTATTTAAGCAGACATGATGCATCAATAGTTTATCACTAGAGAAACTCATCAGTACATATTTGAGATGTCGGAAATCGGAACTCTTCCGTTCAAAATTTGGTCTGTTCAAAATTTTGTGATGAATCTAATTTATACGGACAAAAAATACAATTATGCCCGTTTGGAACATAAATCAATTTTATTCGATTATTTTTATATACAGATTGCATATATATATATAATGAATGATTCAATTAATAATTGATAATAATTCAAAATTAATAATAAATATTAAGTTTTATAATTAATAAATTGACGAATAATTTATACTTATTATTTACTTTTTTTTATCAACTGTTCACTTT
Source organism: Melipona quadrifasciata (assembly GCA_001276565.1). Classification (NCBI taxonomy): domain Eukaryota; kingdom Metazoa; phylum Arthropoda; class Insecta; order Hymenoptera; family Apidae; genus Melipona; species Melipona quadrifasciata. The sequence continues at coordinate 3,992,337 of KQ435711.1, forward strand.
CACTTTGCGTGCCCATTAAATATATCGCCTTGTATGTATTATTCAATTTTCATTTAATATTTCATTATTCATTCTGTACATCTTAATATTAATATCAATTTCAAATTTGTGCATTATGAAACGTACACCTTTTACAGTAGAAATATTTGATTCTTCGACTCGAAATAACGCGTAATAAATTCCTCCGCAAACGATCCAAAGTCGAATCAAGGAAATTTACGCCGCAACTTGTCCTCTCGCGAGTGGATTATATCATCTGTTTAACAAGTCCTTGCGATTAAGAAATTCAGAATTACGCAAGACTGTTGATATCTGGACGTGGACCGATGACAAGCATCCAGAATATATTAGGCGCGTTATCTATTCAATGAGCGATTAAGAAATTCAGCAGTATGTAGGACGTTAATGTCTGAACGAGGATAGCTGACAAACGTCCCGTGTCGTCGGGCAAACAACGCGAGTACTTACGTACGCGCCAAAGAATCATGGACACGTGACGAATGCACCGGCGAGTGAACGTTGTAGAACAGGTTAATCGAAAATTAATATCGCGTAAAAGAGCCCGCGACGGAAATGGCCACGAAGCTGCTCCTTCGCTGACGATTAAACATTATTATAGCGGATAACGTAGCAATTATCGTTTTTGTGTACGGAGCAGCGGATACTTTGTGACGTACCGTCGTAAACGCGTATCCACGGTGTGGCGTTGCCGCAATGAAAACGTTTCTTGCCCGCCGGAGAAAACAGCGAATCGCGTCAGACCGTGCCACCCCGAGACGCTCGTTTAATTAGACATCACCCCAGAGAGCGAAAGAAACGAATTTGTTTCGACGAATCTTTGCTACGTTTGTACCGATCGCGAGCCTTATGGACGAAATAACAAGACGGTTAACGTGATTGTAACTTTTGAACATTTAGCAGAGTAAAATGTACGTGTAATTTGTATTTTTCATTGTATTTCAACGAACGTTTGTTTTATTACATTGAGTCACATCATGAGTTTAATGTGTACAGGTACACTAATGAAAAAAATTATGAGTATTTATTTCAAAAATAACAGTTTGTTTGGACATATGTTTGTTGTATTATAATATATTCGTGAGTCTAATGCACATTAATCGATAAAATGGTTACAATATTTGTAAATTTTGTATATTTAAAAGAACAAAATGTGTATTTACGTTTTAGATATATTTACGTATGTTTTAAACATATTTAGGCAATTTTCTACTCTCGAAAAAACAATTCGATCCGTTTCCTCGACTTATCACTTTCTTTGTCTTTGAAATAAATAAACTAATGTTATAAGATTCTCACTCGCAGTTATGTGTAAACAATTACTGACAGAAATCGCAAGAATGGGAAATAGGTCTCAGAATTTTGTCCAACTAATATCAATTCACATTCACGTTCCTTTCTTTAAATTCTCTCTTGTAAAAGTTTTGTCTATTCACTCTGATACAGTCTGCACTATATAATGTACGACATATGGAATGTATATTTTGTTTTTTATCACTGAAAGTGATTTTAGCGGGGGCAACCCAGAAAATCGGGCCTCTTTAGGTGCAACGCTAATGCAACGAAAATTAGCGATTGGTTGATTTGGGTCACGTGATTCGCGAGGGGGCGTGGGGTAGACCTCGAGTAGGAGTGACGTTGTCTGGTACTGAGCGATTTGTTTTGTTTGCAGATCAGTAAAATTTTATGGCAAAAAAGTCTTCGTTTCCTAGTCAGAACAGTTGCTTCTGGGCCTTTCAGTGAGACGAATCGTACTGGGGTACAAGTCGTGTAGTTTTTTCAATATGTGAAGCGTCGTATAATTTTGTTCAATAATGTATAGTATTGCGATGCTTGTCGATTTCAAATTGTTTACGTAAATCGGCGAAAATTTAGAGGAATTATTGCAACGAATCGTGGTTAGCGAGCTGGATTATTCCAGCCTCACAGAGTGTGGCGTTTGGTGCCTCTCTCTTGCTAGGAATACAGATTGGAGGAATTGGCGTTGCTCTTGCCAATTTAGTGGTCTTTAAATAAAACAGAGTTAAGTTGAGCGAGATCAAATTTATCCGAGATTTATAAATACTGCGGATATGTTTATGCAAAACATATTTTGATATTGGATATGTTTCTTGCATATTTTATTTAAAAGATAAAAGATACATACCTACTGCGTTGAATATATCTAATATATTAAATTGTATCTAAATTATATCTATTAATTATTGTCTAATATATTAAATAAATGCCATATCGTACGATGTAAAACGTTTCTTTTTGGTACAGAAATTACCAACTCATAAATATAATTTGTCACAATTAACTTTATTCTTTACGAAAGGGACATCTTTATTCCTCCGTAACTTCCAAACGTCATGTCAATTTTCCAAATTACAATATCTTTGCATCATGAAAACCAATGACTCTATAAATGTCGACCATTTATAAATCCAATAATAAAAGTTTCTAAGTAGAACATTTATAAATCTACAGACACGACATGAAGGATCTCCCAACGTGAAGACCAGCAATCAACAGGAATACTTCGTTCAACGCTCCCAACGCGAGTTCCTCCACCCTTATTCTAATCTTAACCCCCTTTAGTCACGCCTTTTCCCTGCTTCTCCCTCCGGAATGGTTTCGCGTTTCCATCCGTGCCGTTCTTTCGACGGTCTGTCAACGCGGCTATACCTTCCTTTTTTTTCTCTCTCTCTCCTCCGTTTCACGGTTCGAATTCCATTGACGACGCGAGTCAAACCGCGTGGAACCGCGTCGAGGAAGTTCACGGACCACCTGCTGTCGTTGTGACTTTGATCCACATTCCCGTTGGACACTCGCTGACTCAAACGTTGAGCAACCGCGTATGATTGCGTCACGAGCTCGCGAAATTACAACCGCGATCGGCCTCGCTAATCGCCAGCAACGCATCGAACGCGAGAACACGATCATTAGTGGCCAAGGAATATCTAGGCAGTTGATGAATTATTGGGCTCTTTATGCGTGACGTAAGTGGCGATTAACAGACGTTGACTAGCACGGTGGTCACCGGTGATTGCTGTTTCTATATTATCTTTACTTTGTACGACTAGAATATCATTGACTGGAAAATTTTAACACGTTCAAATAATTAGACGATATTCTAAAATAAAAAGTAAGTTTAAGGAAATGAAACAAAGGAGAGACAAATTCTAAAATAACAATAATTTTATATTGAATATAAAATAAAGATAAATTTGGCACGTGGAAGAAAATTTCGATCTATCTGTCTCTATCGATCGTTCCTAAAACTGTAATACATATTGATTTTTATCATTGAGAAAATAGAACGACAAACTGTGGCAGGATAGGGTCGATTAATTCAAACACTGTGATTTTTCTCGTATGTACGCGACCCTCGTGTCTTCTCGTGTGTCGCGTTGCATGCGTCTCCTGCTAGGCGATAAAATTGCACCGCTTAATGACCGGCGTTGATGAAGTCGCCTAAGTGAAAAAATATGCAAACGACTTTTTTTCCAGGCATCGACGAAGCCGTAAGTATTCAGAAATAGTCGATGAATCGTGTCGTACGTTGCCGGTCTCCTCGAAAGCGTCGCGATTTGATCGTATCTGCATCGATCTCCCTTCGATGCAAGGGTAATTGCAAAAAAAACCTTATCTTTATTTTAATACCTCGATTTGCGATAATTTTGAAAAGGAGACAAGAATTGAAAGTTTCTTCTGTTTTGACAAACATGAAACCAACGTCATTGTGTTGTGAAATTATGAAATTCTGATGTCGAATTGTTCCAAAGAAGGAACTTAAGATATTGGAATTTTGTAAAGAAAGTAATATGATTTTCAGTAGTTGAATGCAAAGCAAAAAGCATCTGGTTTATATCCCAATAATTAATTTTACATTTAATACATTACCAATATGTTCTATAAAATGTAAAGTAGCAAAAAGTTATAACAAAAATATGAAATCTAAAGTTGTAATTTATACCTACATATATTTCAAAATGTCAAAATTGACACCAAACTACTGTCAAATTTATCATTTATTTATTGAGTTTGACAAATGTTATGTCGAGTTTGACAAATTTTTTTTAATTCTTCAATGATCAGTTCCCCTGGTAAATCTTTATTTTCAGAATTCCTCACAAGTCAAAATCTGATAACTTTATGAACTGTAGCTCGTCTTACTCCGTACTGAACCAAGATAAAAATATTCGCCATATTTCATACTTCTCTAATGAAACATTTACAAACTTTTTGCTATACAATATTATTTTGACATTCTGTATAAAAAAATTCCCAAGCGGAAATTTTCGCTTCACTCTATGAAAATTTAAGGCAGCATGATTAAGCATCTCAGGTATTCCAGTGCAAACTGAACACCCCAGAAATTAATCCTCGAGTGTATAGTCTTTTCCAAGTCATAGACGTGGAACACTGCAAAGTTGCATTTAACGCTTAATACTCCACAGAACGAATACGAGACACAGAAGGAATACGCGTAATCGCGAGTAGTCGAGGAGCCAGCAGCCATTACGATCGGCAATGTGAAAACACTGGGACGCTAACATATGACATCCGGATCACAATGACGCCTCCCATCGCGGAATGCCGTTCATCATGTCGGGTCTCACCGCGGGTTACCACGGTAGCCACGACTTCATTCAATAACGAGATCGAGGAATTCTTTTCAAGCCCGGCTAGTCCGTCCCGTCCAGATCTATCGGGCCTTAATAAGATCAAGAGAACCGAAGCGAAGAAAGAGACGAGAAGAGAAAACGATAAAGAAGGCAGATGTAATTTTGTACGCACATTGTCCAGTCGGACGCGATGAAGGCCTCCGTTCCTGTCTCTCTTTCTCTCTCTCCCTCTCTCCCTTTTTTTTCTTTCACTTCGTCCTGTCGGCTAAACGACGCGGCTTCTGTTTTTTGGAATCGTTTTCAGTCGATTCTGTGTCGAAGTAGCTGGCCATTTTGTTGCTCTGCTTCGACTCTTTTCGGCGTCGAGAGGTACGAAAATTGGAATTTCGTTGAAAATTTAGGGTTTTGGATTCGAATCTAAACTTTTAAGTACGAAGATTCAACTTTGTACTATGTCTTTATATTGTAAAAGATTTGGCTAATACAATTAGTTAAATTTATATTTGGAGTAATTTCTAATTACACCAAAGTCAGAATCAAGTTGCGGCCAAAATTACGTCTTCTGGTCAATTTTTTCTAGTCCCTCAGCTTAACATACATACTATATATATGAACTGTTTAATACAGAAGTGGTGCAAGTCAAACGCTACGTTTCAAAAATTTAAACTTTATTTTATTTTTATAAAGTACAACAATTGAACATTGACGATGGTTCACGTAAAAGAGATGTAGACATTCTTTAACTATCACATATATTTTATAGAATTTTCATATTTCGTGTCTCATCGTCTAGAAGTTAACATTTTTTGACTTACATCACTCTTGAATCAATCGGTTTATATACAACGTAACATTGAAATCACACGAAAGATTTAAAAAACAAATTATCTAGTCCCAAAATCACTGACAATGAGAACCTATTACATCCAATTTTATTTCCCCAATTCCCAATTCAAAAATACATAAGAAATCACTACCCTTCCTGTTCACGATCACCTAATCACAAAGCCACCACCCGCCCACTAAACACCCCAAATTCGAATCTTCAGTATACTACCAATTCCTGTACTCCAAGCAAATCATCTTCAATCTCATCCATCCTCGCTCGCTCTCATCAAGCTGACTTCGCCTCGCAAACGAACAATCCGACCAAATTCAACCGTCGCACACATCCGAAACCTGTACGCTCGACCCGCGCACACGTACAAGTATACCTACACTCGTGGTAGAAGGCGTAATACGGTAGCCTCGCGTGCGTTTCACCGTGACGGCCGCCATTGTCCATTCCGAGGGTCCAACACGTGGAAGTCGGGACTTGTGCTTTCCTCGCGGCAAGTTGCGTGTACGCAGACACACAACGAGACACCCGACCAGGTGAAACTGGCGGCCGTTTTTCGCCTCTGGATGGAAGAGGAGGGAACTTCGGTGTGTGCTTCGAGGCAGGCGGCCGTATGATAAATGCATCCGAGCCGGCCGACATACAGCAAATGAGGGACCCGTGTTCCTTCGTTCGTTTCTCGTGTGTCGTGTCGTCTCGTGTATACACGTTGCGCACCGTTTGCCAACGCGTTAAAGGATCCGCCGACGGCCACGAAATTACAACGCTGCCTGCCTCTTAGTCAGAAATCCATCTTTTTTCTTTCCCTCTCTCTCTCTCTCTCTCGTTTTCTCTTTCTCTGTTTTATCGATCGACTGTCATTGGCTGCGGTCATCGAACATCATATTTTTTTTTATCTTTCGAAAGACTGCTCGTTATTGCCTGTTACTCGTGCCACTTTGGATCGGTTAAATGGCCACTTGTTCGGCAACTTGTTGTGAAGGGAAATTGAAGGGTTGCCAATTGTCGATATTGATAAAGAAAATTTCGAGATCAAAGTTTGCGATAAAGGGTAATTTGGAGATTTGGGAATTCGACAGGTGATTCGAAGATAGAGGTCTTGTTTCTTAACCCTTAATGTTGTTACTGATCTTCTTTCGAATGCGATACAATGTTTCGGAAATGTCAGTTTGTGAAGCTTAATAAATTTATTTGGAAAATGGATTGGTATTATAAACCAATTCGATCTCTCGATCGTTCGATTTTTCAACCTCTTTCAATCTTTATATATTTTTCAATCGTTCTTTCAATTTTTCGATATTTCAAGTCTTTCGATCTTTCAATCTTTCAATCAAAAATTTTTCGACTTTTGAATTATTCAGTCAATCTTCTAATCTTTAGATTTTCAAAATTTCCAATATAACATATCCACTCCTATTTAAAAGTTTGGAGCATCATTTGCTTTTCAGGTAAAGCGAATTTTTTCGTGCAATTTGTTGTAACAATAAATGTTATTTCTAATTAAATTACACTTTTAGCACTTGAAAATATTAGAAAGATGTCACAAATAAAATGCTTGTGTTAAAAAATTTATTCATACTTCAAGCCTTATAGCACGCTCCAAAATTTTAACATACGTAGAAATATGTAAATAAAACGTAATAATAATATTTATAAAAATACAATGATGCATATCGAACAGTATTGTTTTTATCTATCATAACAATATTATGGTTAAAACCTTAGATTTTTGCGAGTATTGGTTAGCGAGGTTAATCAAGACTTCCGCGAAAAACTTGCTAATGAAAAAACAATGCCTTTAGATACAGCGCAACATAGAATATAGTTCAATGAAGGCTTCACTTTTTACTCGATAAGAAGAAAGAATTGGTACATTGTTTTATTGGTACATTGAATAAAACTGAGACTTAATTTTCTTTAGCGGCCAAGTTGAACGTTTCTTCGTACTGTCGTATATTTCTTTTACGTTCAATTTCGAAATTTGAACGGTTTGCACTAGGTGTAACTTGGTTCGCGCGAACAAAGAGAGCGCAATTCCCTGGATAATTGCAAGCTGTGTCTAATTTGAATTATGTAGCGCGCGTTGTCACTTTGCTAAACAGCTGCGATTTTAGATTATTCGACCAGGAAGCCTTCAATCTCTTCCTGTACATTCAAAAATTACACTCGAGAATCAGAAATGCATTCCAATTTCACCTGCACTCCTATAATGAAACGATAATTTATATAACGGACAATTTGTATATATATATATTGTAAATCAAATCAAATCACGTATCTATATTGTACATCCTT
>KQ435711.1:4057292-4075451 GCA_001276565.1 Melipona quadrifasciata
TCTTGGACGAAATTCTCAAAGACAAAAATCTTTAAATGAATTTAGCACGATTCCTGATATTTTATCTGGTTTAACTATATCCTGGTATGCTGAATCCTTTCGGATTGGCTTAGGTGACCTCAGGCACTTTGAACCCACAAACCAACCCCAAGTTTCGGCGGAGTAATTTCCTGTCGTCATCCCTCTCGCATAATACTCGCAAAGTTCGCTTTTTAAAGATTGTCACCAACTCTTCAAAGACTGTTGAAGTAAAGTTTTAATGTAGATGAAATTATGGAAGATTAGATCGCAAGAATCGACGACGTAACGATACATCGTGAATAAAAGATGCGTGAAAATTGTAAATCAAAGTTCAATGAAGTTGACAAATGAGAAAAATTTTTGAGAAATTTCTGTTATACCAAATATATTCTGTTTATACACGATGGATTTGAGATACGTCTCTCTTAATTTTGAAACTTTGAATTTAATTAAATTTTATTATTATTATTCTCCATCAAAGAGAATGTAAGTTGCAAAAAAGAATTAAGTTAAATTTTTGTAGTGGAATACAAATTGCTATATGTAGTTCACGATATCGCTCGAGGGTTAAAAACTATAATTTTTAAAAATTCATAGTAAATAGATAATTTAATAATGCAATTTACATAGTTTGATGGTTTCTTAACGAAATTCCAAATTTGTCTTCCAGAAACTCGTGTAATTTCGTTCCGATAACCAACTCAGAGCGTTCATTCTATGCTAATATCTTACATACACTTCCGTCTGAAACTTTTATTAATCCTTAGTAAAATAGGACGTTCAAAGTCTATTTTTGTAAAAACGTAGAGTACCCTCATGTGGATCATTATGTTCTATCCAAATTAGCCAGATTTAAGTGCACCTAAAATTTCAAACTCGAGTCTCTCGAAGATAAAATCTGAAGTGAAAAAATTTTGTCATTTCTTTTAGACTTATTTTTACATGCAGAGTTCTACGATTCTAGAGGGACGTACCGTATAATTCGACACGAAATTCAAGAAAGTCGAGATTTTCAACCACTTTGATTATCCTTTAAGCTGAATCATCATTGCTAATTATCTTAAATTACTCTTTATTAATCAATTGTTTATTGACTTATTTATTCATCCGACGCTACAGGATATCAAATTTATTAATTGGAACTTCTGACGTGTATCACACGATCCCCAAAGGACCTCATTTCCCAAATCTCTCGCTCGTATAAATCATTCCTCGTCACGCAGATTACAAACACAAATTTACATCAATAATTCACATAAATATTCATTGACGAAAATTTATATTAATAAATTCTAAATTAAAAATTCTCAATTCTCCATCGATTGTTTGTAATCCATTAAGTGCAAATAACATTTTACTTGCAATCGTTTTCAGTGAATTTATATTATTAACCCTCAAATAGTATCGTTGAAATAACTACACGTGTAAACTTTTATCAACGTTTTGGACATTCAATTTGATTTTCTTATATCCTTTATGATTGAGACTAACAATGAAATGAAGTGAAATTAAGTAATTTCAAAATTAAGTGATTCAAGCTTAAACTGTTATATCCTAAAATAATTCAAAATTCCACTTTTGTCTTTCTATTAGTTCAGATACTGGGGATTCTATGATATTTGGATCTTCGAATGTTATCTAACTAAGAAACCATTATTTATTCGCACTGAGAAATCACTATTTTATTGTAGCTTGGTACAACGCTTGGATATTAAAATATTTGTAAAATAAAAATTCGAGCAATTCGAGTTCTATCTTTTCGCTATTGACATTAACTTTTCATCACCGCGGGATAAATTAAATATAACAAATGAGGGACAGATGATTATAAATTTAATTTACAAAATTAATATCTCTCGTTTTGAAAATTATTTCAGATGCAAAATACCGGATCGTGCCCATTGAATTTTCGACTTTCCCTGACGGATGTATTAGAGGGTGACATTTCACGTCCCCAAGATACATCTCCGGCAAGATTTCCAAAGAAGAGGAAAGGAAAAGGTGAAAACGGACGAGCAACGAAGGCGGAGTTCGACGACAATCTTCGACCGGACGAGGAACTGGCGATATTCGGTGGAAATCTCCGACGATCCGAGGAACGTGACAAATTTTCCTTTTGGAATATCGACGAAAACATGCAGTTACTGGTTCCAGAAAGAAAGACGGTATTTTCCAACGTGGCGAAAGCCTCGTATGATTTCAATTGGAAATTTCTGCTATTCATGTTTTCCATAAAACATCTTGCTTCTGTCGGTATTCTACACGCGCTTGTCCTACTGAAAATTTACATGGATACGACTTTGATTTGACGTGTACGTTTCTTTGACCAAGAAACTTGACACTTTTGATAATCTTCATTTTTATTAATTTTTATTTCATTCTCATTGAACAATTTTGAGACTTTAATTTAAAGGATAGCTAAATTTTTTACATCTCATTCTCACTTTTTAATTTAATACTTTGTTTAGTGATTCAGAAAGTAATTATTTCTTCAGTAATTAACCAGAACAACAATTTTCCATCTATATTTTCTATTACATTTGTAGAAATATATTTATAGAATCCACATAAATGTCCGCAATTTATTTATAGGGAGTAAATATTAATAACTACGTTACGTGTGACGACATTTGAGATGAATTTTATAGCATCATATTTAGCAGTTTGCCTGCATCTCTTTGAGGCTGCACTGTTAATTAATCTTAATTATCTTTCTCGCAGTACTATACAGTATCACATTCATTTAAATATTGAATGTAAACCAAATATATACAGAGTTTGATTAAAGTTCTAAGTAGCTACTATTTACTTTATTTACTATTGAAATTCTATAAAATGATATATATAGAATTTAAAAAAAGGAGTCATTGATTTTTTAATTTTTGATTCGTTCGCATCGTCGTGTTTCGTAAACATATTTTTAGTAATTTATTGATAATAATATTGTCTACAAAATGATATATTTCTTTAATTAGATTTTTAAGTTGCACTAATCTCTGTTAAGTTATTAGCAACCGCGAAATCAGTAAGAGGGCGTATCAAAGATATTAACAAAGCTTAAGGCAACTTGGATCGTGTTAAGATTATTCAAATTTATTCAAATCTTATAAAAATTTCTTCTAACTTTGCCAGTGACAGTTACAAACTTACGTATATTAAATTCTGAAAAATTTCGATATTTAAACTGTTATAATTTCGTAACAAAAAATCACGCAGCAAAAAGTCTGGCCTAGTTTTAAAGCTTTAAGCTTCTACTTGTACAATCTTGGATTTATTTTCCACAGAAATATTTCGGACAACATATTTTTAATCGTAATACTGACCTCGCAAATGTCACACATCGGAGGCTAACTATTAATGATTGCTGTACGAGTGCTTTAATTAAATCTGACAATTTTAAGTTCTAGTGACTTGATTTCTTTTACTATTTAACGCACAAGCTAAATTATTCTCAAAAACTGTAAACTGTAGACTTTCTCCGATTCTCTTTTATAATTTTTAACATGAAGCCGTTTATTTCCTCCGTGAAAGGTTGACACCTGTATCTTTTGTGGAATATTTTATATATTTTAGGAACGAAAGATTGAAGGATGCGTGGAAGGGATTTTTTTAGGTAATTGGGAAGGGAGAAAGAAAGCGAAGATTTGCATTTCGTCTCAGAGTCACTCTGACTGACTAGACTGACTCATCCAGTGGGGCCTGATGGCAGCGACTCCTTTATCCCAGACGCTTGTTGTTGTAACTACCCTCTCGACTAGGCTTGGCCCCGATCACCCATCATCATCCCTAGCGGAGTTCCGCACGCTGCTTGCTTAACGTCAGAGATCGATAGGACCTCGACGCTAGGCGCGCAGCCACTTGCGGCTTGTGCTAGTCAGTGTACGAAACTCGTAGTCGAGGAATCATAGGCCGCTACACATATTATCACTGAAAATGATTTTAGCAGGGGTAACCCAGAAAATCGGGCCTCTTCAGGTGTAACGCTAATGCAACGAAAATTAGCGATTGGTTGATTTGGGTCGCGTGATTCGTGAGGGTGCGTGAAGTAGACCTCGAGTAGGAGTGGCGTTATCTGGTACTGAGCGGTCGCGCCTGTAATTTGTTTTGCATCGATTTAAATGTTTGCATATCAATAAAATTTTATGGCAAAAAAGTCGTCTTCATTTCCTAGTCAGAACAGTTGCTTCTGGGCCTCTCAGTGAGACGGATCGTACTGGGGTACAAGTCGTACAGATTTTTTATATATTTTCACATTTCTATTTAATATTTTATAAATTTTTACATTTATATTTAATTAATACATTAATGATATCTAGTTTCACAATATTTTTAATATGATCATTATTATTAGATAGTAACATTATCTTCAAACGTTGGTTGCATCCGAGATTAAAATCTCCTGTTTCAACATTCAACAATATCGAGCATTTAATATCTCTGATCTTCTTTTAATCAAGAAAAAACGCGATAACGTTTCAAATATTCACCTCTCGCCTTACAGATAGAATTCGGTGTACGATTCCAACCGGTTAACGAGAGAAGACCTTCGGACGCGAAGGAAACAGCTCCCAGCGGGAGGAAGAAGAAGAACGAAGAGAAGGAAAATGCAGATGAGAAGAAAAAATTGTATCACTGCCACGTGGCGATGGTGAAGCTTGCGTTGGGAAGTTCCGTATTACTCGATTTTATAATGATATGCTTCGTGAACTAGAAAAAATTGTTCTCGCTTCACGCGAATTTTATTAAATCGGATAACTCGAAAATGTTCCCTAAGCGGCGTGCTAATGCCTCTCGTATTTTCGCGAAAATTATTCGACGAAGAATTTCTCTACGTGCATTTTTCTACGTATGCGGCCCCACGTGCACGTTATCGATTAATGTTTGTGGAGATGCAGGATCACTTCGATTATCCTTAAAATATTCACCAACACGCCTAGAATGTAAAAATGGTAATGCTTGAAAGCAGATCAGATTTATTAATAAATCAATCGTCTTTGGAAATTTATTGGCACATTTTTGAAATGCTCCGAGCGAGTGAAGTGACGTTTAAGCAAAAAGAAGCAGAGATTTTTTAGATTTCTTTGGATTTTCGCTTTTTCGCTTGTTTCCCATTTTCGCTTGCCGCTTTCTCGCCTCGTTTCTTTCTTCGGTTTTTTAAAACTTTACTAAAAGTCTTCCGAGTCTTCGAGTTTCCATTTTGCTTCATTTAATTCTCTTTTAAATTTTTAAAGTGCTTCTTTTTCCTTTAACTTTTAATTCTCCGGTTTCATTTTCCTTACGAGTCCTTTATTTCTTACTTTCAGCTTTACGGATTTCTACATGGATCTAATTTTTCAACATTTCTTGCCTTCGTTCTTTCCAGAGTCTTCACAGATATGAAAAGAAATTCTCACCTTCCTATTTGAATTTTCGTAAATTTGCCAACTTTCTACCTCCTACTTTTATTTTCATAACTTTTCTAATCTAAATTTTCTGCATCCATTTTCTAGTTTTGCATTTCATGCTTCTCTGAGCATTCCCGATCTTTCGTTTTCTACTTCTGTTTCTTTGAATTTTCTAGTTTGTCACTTGCTACTTTAATTTTACTAGCTTTCCAATTTCTCCAGTCTTCTATTTCGCTAATTTTATACATTTCCCCCTTACATCTTGCTAAGCTTACCTGATTTTGTATTTCTTAAATTCCACTTTTCTGGCTTTCCATATTTTTGTTACTCTAGCTTTTCTTAATTTTCCATCTTTTGCTTCCACTTCCTCGCTTAACCTCGTTCCAACCTTTAGCTTCTTTAACTTACCCAGAGTCGTCAAAAACGCAGAAACTCTCGAACTTCTCCACCTCTCGAAACACAAAAAGTTTCCAACATCTTCAATCTCCGAAATTTCAACATATTTTCCAGGTTGCCTCACTTCCCTCACTGTTCGTTTGTCTACATTGATCCTAAACGTTCGCCGAAAGAAGGACAATCCGCTAAAAAACGATGTGCCAGACGTTAAATAACATTTCCATTCAAAGTGTGCAAGTATTTCGGACAAAAATTCGCAATGAAACCCGGTTTAATATATTTTCGACAATTTATTCGAATATTTACATGCAAACGCAGGCGTAAAAAGTCGATACAATTCCACGGACGATCTCCCATATAATTAAACACAAAGAAATATCATTTGTTATCACACTCCTCGCGCAATCATCGCGTGGTCCGGCGATAAATTCGCAGAACAATTCTCTCTCGCCTTTCGTGGAAGAAAAATAGAACGTTGTGCAGTGTCACGCATAGATAACATGACTCGTTGCTTTTTGTACACGTATAGTGAATAGCACAGCTGAACCAGAAACCAGAAATATTATATTTTGTACAAACATGTAGTTTCTCGAATAAAGACAGAGTTATGTTTGCACAAACAAGTGTAAACATTGGAAATGTATGGAAATGGATCTTAAGAAATTAACATGATTTTCTATTACAAGAAATACTCCTCGATTTAATTTTGTATATTATTCTTCGTTGTAATTAAAATTAAATTCAAAATGTTAGAATCTGAATTAATTAAAATTCAATTTTTCAACTTTGATAACCACACCGCCGATTTTTACGAATTTAAAAATTCCCATGAATATAATTGAAGAAATGAAACCCAAATAGAAATCCAAATTTTATTCGTATTATAATGCACAGTCCGTTCTTGTTGGCGTTAATGTTAAAACGCACGGAAAATGAACATGATGGATATAACCTTTAATTATTCCTGTAACAAAAAATATTCATTTTCAACTCAGTTCTACGTTAATTAATTCATAAAAACTTCAAAATTAAAATCAGCTGGATCAAACAAAGCAATTGTTCTTTCAAGAAAGTTAATTTATTCAAATTGTTACATTAAAAAACATAGAAAAAGTCGAATCGATCGGTTTCACTTTCATCGTGCTTTCCTTGCGAAGGAAATGACACAATTCGAAAAATGCGATTTTCGCGTTATCACTATGAAAATGTTGCACAGAAACAGTCCTTGATCAATTATGAAAATCTCATCATCGTTAACAAATGCGTATGTTGTTTCTTTAATTCACAAATTAATATCCACTTCTGTGCAGAATAAACATACTTTCTCGAATTGTGTCATTTTTCTCTGCAAGACTGCGATGATAATGTAAATCTCTCGGAAACAAAACCGATTCAATTTTTCGTATATTTTTCTAACTTAATCGTCTAGATACATAATTAGCTTTCTTTAAAGAAAAAAAAAAAAGAAAAATAATTGATTATATAGATGACGTAAGCGGCACGTATACCTACCAGGAATTTATAAAGAATTTATAAAGATTGATTTGCGCGAGCTCTACCAATGTTCCAACGTTCAATTATGCTCTTCACCGTACCACGTATACACGATACACTTCTTCTCCAAACAATAATTAACGCGCGCACATACACAGACACACTCTTTTCAATTACAGTTCGATCGCGCAGATCCAAACGAATCCATAATTAATGCGGACCGAAGCGTGTCAATCAAGCAATGTTTCATTGAGCTTCGCCGCAGTTCGTCCTCATTAATTACGTCCTGTCTAATTGAGTCTTCACGTCGGGGGATCAAAACTACAAAGAGGTTTTTCCACGGTTTACAACGAGCGTCACGTTACAAAACAAACAAAACCGTATTATTATTCTCTACTATTGACGATGATTTACTTAACAACAGTCGTCGAATAGTTTTTCAAGGTCATTCTGCTCTAACACACTGAAGCGCAATTTTGAAAATTGTGTTTCTTCATCTGGAAAGGGATGGTAGCAGATTTCGTAAAAGATAACGATTGGATCGTTCCCTAATTAGTGTTATATGCAGATGTTGATCTCGAGACGATAAACAAATTGCTTTTTTAAAAGACTCTATACATAATTTTTACGCATTTATGAAAACATACGGACAATGTATATAGTACGAAGAAATATATGAAATATTGAAAGAAGGTTCTGTTTCTTCAATTATGTCTGTAAAAATGTGGAAATGCATAAAAATCCGTGGTCTAATTATAATATTATACTTCTTGATATCAATTTTACTGATATTAATGTTATAATACAATTAATATTGATATCACACATTATTTTTATTATTGTAATCGTAATATGATTTTATACGAAAATACTGTAAAGAATTTTTTGGAAGAAAAATTTAAAGAAATTTAAAAAAATTATTGAAAACAACCATCGATCAAAAACAAAAATTAATACTGAAAATTGGAATTTTTATTTTTTAGGGTTTCAAAATTATAATACACATACGAATCGTGGAACGATTCAATCTCTTAAAGCGTAATAGAATAGAAATTATTTCAAGAGTATTTCATTAAATTGGGCCATTAAACGGGACCAACAACAATGAGAAATTATAATGGCGATAGCTTGAAGAGAGCTCTTATTGTTAGGTTGCCTCAATTTCTACACCGTGATACATAATTTTGTTGAAGTATTATATAGTCTACAGTTCAACCGTAATTAAATACGCATTTATGGCTTCATCTTACGGTCGATTAGCGATTCTTTTTCCCATTGGTCGAAAATCGACGAAGATTTTCGATTGATAGATAACACATTTAATTCGATACTATACAATGATCGACCTACAGCGGTGTGAAAAAATTTTCAAAACTTCTCGTTACATCATAACAATAAAGTATTAAACATAACAATACAGTTTGAAAAAATTTTCAGAACTTCTCGTTACATCATAACAATAAAGTATTAAACATAACAATACATGTATATCCATATACATATTTCACCTTGATATTTTTATGAAAGTTTTCAAGTAACGAATCACAATCGATCAATGCAATTTTATTATTCAACCAAGAGGAGAAGTTCCAAAACAATTTTCACGGATTTCTATTCGCGATTTTGTGATTTTGACCGAAATTTCGTTTCCTCCCGCATTTTTACATATATTCTGCATCTTTTTAAATTTATCTCGCATGGCGTTTCTTCGTAGAATTTCACAAGACTGCCGAGAAAATCCAAAGCCACTGCGACAGTGAAGATAGATATTGATTATATATACAGTTACGTACAAATAAACGAATGCGCTAGATTACACTGTTTTAACGATTTTCTGGGAAAAAATTTACCCCGCAAGCTCTTGTTACGAAACGTGTCTAGTGTCCGTCTGTCTCATCTATTTAAAAGCTAAAGTTCGATGTTGAAGAAACATTCCTTCGAACGTTCAACAAACTACACGCTTCACCGTTTTGTTTTCATTTCATATCGTTTCACCAAATTTAAAAGTGTTCTTCACGGCTAAAATGGTGGAAACAATCTTCTCCGACACGTTTATGCCATTCGTCGACTTGTTGAAGAATTGTATTTAATTGTACAGGCTGCCCCGAATTAAATGTCCAAACTTCGGGAGCGACTCATTCTGTAACAAACCTGTTCGATGCCAATTTCGGACCAAATTGATTGAGAGATTAAATTGTAACTGCAGCGCGCCAATGTGTTTAGCTGTAATCGGTTCTATGTAATGCTTGCTTCGCCGCAAGAAGCCAACATTTCGAACAGTATCTCTGTTAAATCGATGCTACATAATTTATATCATCTACATTATATTATAGATGATAACAGATGATAATCTTTGTATCATAATTATATTATAAATGATAATCTTTACATCATCTACATTATATTATAGATGATAATAGATGAATGATAAAATAGATGATAACACGAATAAGCGCGAATAAATAAATGAAAGAAACGAAACTTTTCGCGATTTTCTCTCAAACGAAATAAAAACAGATCGCTGAAGGAATTTTCTTTTCTTGCACACTCCCGATGTTTTGATATTTAAATTCGGACCGTGCACATGTATGGTAAATCCTCCCGTATTCGAAATCCTTTTTTTAGGTTAGGTTTAAAATAATCGTAATAGAATAAATACTCCCATCTCTTCTATTGAAATATAAAAATTCAAGAATCGCGGCAGAGTTAATTTTCTGATAAATCGATATAGCTTGATGATCGACAAAGATATCGTTATCACAAACTGAAATAGAAAATGAAACAGCCAAATATTGAAAGATTGATTTATAAAAGAATCTCGAAGCGCGAAGAATATAACTCTTCATCAATGTTACGGAATTGATAAAACTGCAGATTCTTCCAATGGAAAATTAAATGGAATTTAATTTAAATTTCTCTTTTAAAATTCTGAACGATCGCCAGAATTTTTCACGAAATTTCGTAAAATTTGTGGATTTTACGGTGAGGTCATATGCATCAGATGCTCAGTGTAGTTTCTCATCAGAAGCAGCTTATGCAAATTAACATCTTGTATTAGGCGAGAATTTTATTGATCCATAAAGGAACAACGTTTTTTTTTTTGGGGGGGGGGGGGATCGTTTAATATTTTTCACCATAGTGTCTTCCATCTGTAATTCATAATTTTGTAAAATTTAAAAAAATCGATTTGTAATATCACGGTAATTATTGATTGGATTAACTTAATGAGTTAATCATCTGTAACGGACAAAAGAAAAACGTTATTAATTAATTAATTAATTAACGGTTATTCATTTCTATTACCGTGATGATTTAAAAATTATTATTATACCGAATAGTGAGTCAATACACGTATAAAATAATATTCTCAGAACGTGAATATGCATCTTCCAAGAGTTAACTTAATTAAACTTAATTGAACGAATTAACAATTAATTAAACACTTTGTCTTATTAATTCGAATATGGGAGGCTTTACTATACAACCACTTAATCAACGATATAATAACACAAAAGTATAATACAGAGGACGATTTTTTATACTACTTTTGCAAACATTTGTCCACGTTGCGACGAAGAAATTGTGAAAATTTTTTTCAATCAAATCTCTCGAACGACGAAACAAACACACGATAATTAATTAATATCTAATTCGTTCGAGGCTTTCGTAGACTTGTTGCATTTAAAACAAATTTTTCAAAGAAAATTTCTCCGAAAGTCTCGAATTTTACTCACGAATTTTGTCGCGAAATACATCGAAGAAGAGGATAATTGAATCATTAACCGCAATTTTTCTTACTAATGTTATATCAAAGTATATAAAGAACAAACATTTTAAACAGAAACATTTTGATTAATTAATATAGCAATTTTTAATTAATCGTTCAACTCCATTTAAGACCAAGCAACATTATAAATACATGAATTTCTTTCAATTTTGTGGAGTTGCAAAATTCAGGTGTAGTAGAAATGTTAAGAGAAATTTTTTTAAAAATTTAGATAAAAATTTGCAAATGAAATGTTGCGACGTTGATCTTTAATGGGTCAATAAAATTTAATATACTTCAATCTTTCTTTCCTTCTTCAAATGCATTATGAATATTAAAATAAATTTGTCGATATCAATGAATTTGATAAAATTAAATTACAATAAAATTACCGATGTCACTTTGTTATAATTACTTGTGTTTGACGTATGTTCGTCATCTCTTAACTTCAGCTAGAAATTAATTATGCAAAATGTTTCTCTCATCTTAATGTCGACGACAATGAAGAATAATTTCACACGAAATCTACAATTAATTACAGGTTACAAATTATGCTCTTCACCAAAATTATGCTTTCGAGAAACAAATGCGCGTTTCACGCGTCCACACATTCTAGCGATTCTCTCTCAGCATCTACGCACAACTTGAGCAATGCTTTACACTTTAGTGAAAAAAAAAATCGCGAGAAATGATACCGAGATTCGACACACGAGTTTCTGAGAACGACAGACTTGAGTATTTAACTTGGCATCTCGCTCGTTCAGAAATCTTTGGGATAGAAGAAAAACACTTTGTCTTCTAGATTTCTTCTTCAGGCCTGTTCCGCCTGTTCGCTGCTTCTTCGGTTAATTTTACCTGTGAAAGAGCTGCCTCGACGTGGGCCGGGCACGACGAAATAATCAAGTCCATCTGAAAGCAAACAGAACGCAAACGGCCGAGTATTAAAAGGAACGGAAGTTTCTCGAATGATCGAGCTTCGAAAGATCTTCGCCGGGTCGTTGGTAAGGTTCCTGAATGTCGAAGGATCGTGGATTCTTTTTTGGAAGAGATGTAGGATCATTTCATTTCTGAGGCCTCGAATGATCCTCAGAATTTTTTGCTAAAATTGATATGATTCACGGATGTCGAAGGACTGTTGGACACGATCGGGATAAATTTTATTTCTCGAGCTTTTGAATGAGTCCTTGGAATCTTTTCTCAGGCTGAAACGAAATTTATAGACGTCCAAGGATCACGCGAGCAAAGTCGATCCAAACTTCATTTTCCAATGTTTGAATGATTTTTGACGTTTCTGTGAAATTGATAAAATTTAGAATGTCGATGAACTATAGATTCCTTCGTTGAAGGAGGAGGAGTCTGGAATCACGAATGATCCATACAGTTTGCTCAATTTGGAAAAAAATTTATAGATAACGGATATTCTCCAGTGGAAAGTTAGTCAAAATTAAAAAATTTTGTCTGAGCGCAGATTTTTTCCAATGAAGAATTAAATGAAATTGAATAGTTTTCTGACCAAAATTTTTCCTTGAATCTTGAATCTCGAATGATCCTTGAAAAATTTTTCACGAAATTAATTTCATTTTTTTTCATTTATGAATCCAATCTCCTTTGCAATCTCGCATTTTCATACGACTGATAAAATTTACAAAGTCAAGATTTCTTTCAATAAATTCGACAGAATTAAAAATGAAGTTTGGTTTAAATCTCGTTTTTGAAATCTTGAATGATGCTTGAAATTTTTGGAGGTGCTGACAAAATTTGCGGTTATTGGAAATAGATGATGGATTCCTTTCCAACTGAAATTACGCGAAATTCGACAAAAATTTTATTTTGCGCGATACTCCAGATTTTTTATTTCATTCAATTAGTAATACCTGTGGATATTGGATTCTTCCAATGGAAAAATTAATTTTTTTAAGTGCCTAAGTGATCCTTGGAATGTTTTCGTACCTATGAAAGTAAGAGGATAAAAATTTGCTCAATTATAGAATGAAATTTTTCGCATAGAATGTTTTATGCGTTGCGTGAAAATAGTGAAACAAACATTTGTTCAATTTTTAGTTAGACATCGCACAAGGATT
Organism: Melipona quadrifasciata; assembly: GCA_001276565.1. Taxonomy (NCBI): domain Eukaryota; kingdom Metazoa; phylum Arthropoda; class Insecta; order Hymenoptera; family Apidae; genus Melipona; species Melipona quadrifasciata. The sequence continues at coordinate 4,070,435 of KQ435711.1, forward strand.
AAATCATGAAACAACAAAGAGACACTGATTGTTTTAAAATCAATTCGATATTCAGGTTATCAGGTAGTATATTGCAGAGATCACACGAGACTGTGTTAGTTTTACGATAAAAGACACGAGATAAACTGAATTCGAGCTTTGCAATAGCTGGAGACAAGCGCATACGCTGCAAAATTCAAGGGACTTAAAGGAATTAAAGAAAATGAGAAAGCAAAGAGCGAATACGATGGAAACGTCGATGAGTTCAGAATGGCGTCGCATTGTTCAGAGTTGGAAGTTACATATTTCGTGAAACCATAAATTATCTCTTAGTGGAAAAACTTCATTCCAAACTCGCATATTATGTTTACATTATCTACATACATTCAAAATAAAATTTTATATAGGTATTGAAGGTTGTCAAGTTTTGTCAAATAAATATTACGTATTTTCTGCGAGAAAATATCACTCCAAATTTGCAAATGAAACGAACATTCAACCGGGTACGATAATTTTACGTGTAATAAACTTTTTATGATGCGAAATTAATTATGAAATTTTATTAAATTTATTTACCTGATATAATAAATTTCATAGCAAAGTAAGTAAAATTTTATAACGATATCTAGTTATAAAATACGATGGATTCTCCTATATTTAATTAAAAAAGAAAAAATTTATCGCACGGTATGAAACCTAGCACATTCGCGAATCCGTCGATTTATCCATAGCAAATGACAAAAAATACTGAAAGACACATGTACCTACGTATGTCTGTCGCAATGACGCCGCAACTTTGAAATCTAATTTTATTTCCGAAATTGAACCTTGAACTATTTCCCCACGTGGACATTGGGAACAGAAAATTCGTATTATTAAAGTTCCCCTGTCAGGGAACTGACGATGACAGTTCCCCCCCACCCTGTCTTCGATTCTCAACTGAAGCATTCAATAATGAGCAAAAAGCAGACAAAAGCCGCAAAAAACATCGTCGAGATGGTCGGAAGCATTTTTCTTTTGCAAATTTTACTCCTCAATTTACGGTGAAGAACACAACTAAACCATGACAAGTACAGTATCAGAATAAAATGAACATCCGTCTTGTTATAAATTATCATCCATTACAAAAAATGGCGAACAAGTACAAAAGATAATTTCTAGCATTTAAATCCTTTACATTATGTAGTTTCTGAATTCTATTGGATATGGATTTTATTTTGATAAATTTTTAATAAAATGGCATGAAATTACAAGTGACATATAAATCTCGAAAACTTTCTTCTGTGAATCGAATCTGTTTTATCTTCTTGTAATCAGCAACTTTTTTAAAGTTAAGCGATATTAACGCTATATGTTAATTTTTTTTTTATATCTTTATATCGAATTCTTTGGAACAATAAAACAGTATTATATTAGTATATGTTCATTTTATTCTGATGTGATATACACAGAGCGACTTTTATTAACTCTCAAGTAACATCGTGGTACAGTAATTTCTGTTATATTAGAAGAATTTTATTTCATTTTATTCTACATGCTCAAAAATTTAATTCAACTTTATTCTACAAGTTCAAAAATGTTATTTTCTTTTACTTTGCATGCTAAAGGTATTTGGCATACTCCCTAATAAAGATTACTAATGAAATTAAACTACGCAAAACATTCCAAAATTAGGAAATACAAATACAAATTTATAGAAATATTGTGGTTATTAAATATTGGTTCTATCATGTTCTTCACTCTGCACGATGATTTTCGATAAATCGGGCAAAGCTAGCGGAAACGAAATTCACACTTCAAAACAAGAACAATATAAAAAAAAAGGAAAAAAAGAAGATGGTTGACTGAACTGTTCAGTTTACCTAGAGGAAATCGTGTTTTTAGCCAGAGTTTCGTCGTGTTTATGCGACATTTCGGACGCTCGTGGACAACGATGTTTATCATGGATGGACTACGAGATGGTTGTCAGCTGAGTTTTGATACTTCGACTCCCGGAACGAGTTTCGTGTCCACCTGAATCACGCGTTTAAAGCACGAATTATACCGAGTGAAAAAATCCTCTCTGGGCAAGACACTAGAATCGCTACGTCGAGTCTAAATTTTTGTTAAATCTGTAATTTCCTTGTTTTCTTGCCTCAAGACAACTGAAGTATTTGTTTCTTAAAGGCACTGTTGTTTAAAATTAAAAAACGGAAACTGTTGGGTCCAGTTCTTCTGAGAGAAAAAGAAATAACTGAAAGTTTAGGATTTCTTCAATTTTTATTAGCATTTTACTAGAAGAACAGAATATTTTTCGAGGGAAATCAAAGGATTGTATTTAGTTTTCTCTTCTACTTCCTGTTTAGAAGAAAGCAAAATGGGGAAATAATTAGTCTTCCTGGAAAGAGGAGAAAAATCTAGAATTCTTTCTAATTTTTTGTCAAAACAAGACATTACTTGTTAGTTTCATTGGAAGAAAATTAAATTAAAAAATAGTATTTAGCTTTAAGACACGAGTAAAAGAAGAGACAATTTTGCAGATGATAGCCAGATATGATTCTGCTGGGAGAAAAAGAAAATCTACTTTTACTTTTTACTATTTCTCTACTGATCATCCGAAGAAGACATTGTTCCGTTTCATTAGCAAAATGAATATCTTCGAGGGAAACGTAAAAATTTAATTTAAGTTTTCCTGTATTTCGTACGAAAGAAGCAAATAAAGAACGGAAATCTTCGACGATGAAAACTGAATCTAATCTTCCTATCCGTATTCCTATTCCGATTAAAAGGGAATATTAGCTGAAAATTTACAGTTTCGTTAATTTTTCATTAAAGGAATGTATTACTTGTTAATTTTACTTTTCAGAAGTGAAAATGTTTCCTTTATTCTTCACAAGAGAAGAAATCATTTTTCATAACGAAAGATAAAAACTTCAATGAAGATCTGCGCTGTTGCCTTTATAATATTTATAAGATTATAATTTATAATGTCACAATAATTATTATAATATAACATGTAATACATTCTATAATATAATAATTATATTACAATATTTTTATAAACAAATTATTTTAAGGAAATCTTAAGGAAAGATTTAAAAAAAAAAAACATACCTATATTTTACAATAAACGTTTCTGATAATTTTCATGGTTTTATAAACCGTCTGAAATTAGTTCAGCGAATAATAAATATCAAAACGATGTATGAACGACACATTTATTATACCGCATGCGTAAAATCGGAACGGCGACTTTGTTCGTTCATGTACAAATTGATTTCCGAACCAATCCACTTTTAAAGCACGAGTCGAGTGTGCGTAAAAATTTCCTTTATGCACAAGCACTGGGAAGCTCGTACATTGGATTTTAGAAGCTTCTCAAAAGCGGCATGAAAGCACGATGCGTAACCAAGCTACCCCAAAGAGAACAAATATGATCGAATTACTAATTTTTACGAGGGAAGTTCGGCAACTGGAAAATTGAAAAAAATTTTCGGAAACTGCAGAAACGCAACGGCTCAAAAGTGTCCGAATAACATGCTTACTTTTATATTTACAATATTATACATTATGCGATATTTCCAATATTATATGTATATCATGTTACTACATGTGTGTGTGAAATTTGATTAATTGGATCATTAGATAAAAAGAATTTTTTAAAAATTAGAACCCTGTACAGAAATGTGCAATGATTTACAAAAATGCTCGAGCATTTACTATAAAAAGTTTCACCTGTACGTGTTTGAAAATTCAATTAATCGAATCAATAAAAAAAAAAGTATAAAATAAAGTATGAAACACGTCACACCTATACAAACACACGCACTTAATGGAATTTATTATAAAATTCATTATCAAGAATGAAATCAGAAATAAGTAGAAACAAAAAGTTAACATTAAATTAGATGAAACTTTTTGATTTTGCTAAGACACGTAAAAAGTCGAAAATTCAAATTCTAATGCATTAAAACTTCCGTACTGAAGCCATTTATATTCGAAATATTTTTTAATTCTCAGGTTACCAGACTTCTCTCGTTAATTAACAGAGAGTGACTCGTTTCATCCGAGTTTCGGGCGAATACTTCGTAGTCGGGGTATTGATCAAGCGAAACACTTTGATAGAGATGTACAGACCATTCGCGGAACAGAGAATCAACTGGCTGGTCGACACAACGGGAGGGTGAACGTCTTTCGTGCCCCAGAATCACGCGAATCAATGCGTGGGTAGTTATAGTTTTTTTTTTTTCGAAAGGTCTACCGCCACAGGGTACGAAACATATTAATCCACAACAATCTGAAATTCAACAGTGATGTTTTAAATTTTAAATAGTGATTCGTCGGGCAAACCTGTCGCCTCCGCTTCCACAGTCAGGGTAGGTAGCAGAAGAGAGAAGAGAAGAAAAGAACACCGGAATACGCGTGGGTCACGTAGATTTGCGTCGGGCCTGCGTACCTGATACTGGTCGTTCTGGTCTGGCTGAGGCTCGGATGCCTTTTCACAGGTGCTCTGTAACCTCTTCTCGGGCAGCATATCCACCAACCGCCGCAGGCCGCTGACAGGAAACTCTCCCTAAAGTGCTTCGACATGAATCCGTAAACGATCGGATTTATGCAACTGAAACAAAACGAGATTCAACCCTTTCAGTTTGGTCGAAAAAATTGTACCTGAGCGAAATATACCGAGCCAATGATTGATGCAGTTTGGTAAGGTTTGAACAAAGAAAAGTAAACATTTTGTGCAAAATGGCAATTATAAAATTCAAAAAGGAACACATTGAGAAATAAAAAACTGCACGACCCCAGTATGATTCGTCTCACTGAGAGGCCCAGAAGCAACTGTTCCGACTAGGAAATGAAGACGACTTTTTTGCCATAAAATTTTATTGATACGCAAACATTTGAATCGATACAAAACAAATTACAAGCGCGATCGCTCAGTACCAAACAACGCCACTCCTTCTCGAGATCTGCCCCACGCCCCCTCACGAATCACGTGACCCAAATCAATCAATCGCTTGCATCAGCGTTGCACCTGAAGAGGCCCGATTTTCTGGGT
>KQ435711.1:4112956-4123787 GCA_001276565.1 Melipona quadrifasciata
GTTTTCAGAAAAACTCTTAATGTTCCTGTACAGTATTCTAATATTCCGCAATTTTCCAAAAATCCCTGCAATTTAATCTCTTCGCTCACTCTATTAGTCCATTGAGAAGCAACAAATGTTAAAAATACAACAGTTTCTCCAAATTTTATAAGATTTAAAAAAATAATACTTTTAAAAGTTAATAATTTATTTTTAATTTTGAAAAGTTTAGATGAAATAGTGTTGAAAGTAATATTAAATGAGCTTATTGAATCATATATCAATTTCTTCAGATTTGACATATAACAAATAATATTTTCAAAAATTAAATAATATTGTGTAATATTTAACTTTAAATTTGTAAAGTTTGGATGAACGAAATAGTATTGTAAGTATCAAGTAGTATTAAGTAGCACTATTAACTTTGAGAACTTTATTACATTAACCTGTTAGGAACCAAGCAATAGTAATCTCTCATTAAATAAAATTAAATAAAATGAAACGGTATTTCGATTAATTAATACTAAATACTATCTTCAAAAATTTATATTATTTAATATAAAATTGTCTAGAATGAAATAAAACAGTGTTGAATAAAAATGAATGGAACTAAAGAAATCCAGACAGAAAGACACTGTTCGTAAGAGAAATATTAAACAGACTCGTGGAATTTTATTTTACAACCACGAGTAAAATAAAACAAAGTTTGATGACGTGAATTTATCGAGAAACATTACAAATGAAACGCGTTGCGTCAACGCGATGTTGGTCGTCGATGCTTTAAATTCTTTCAAATTTCCAGCTAATTATAATCCTTTCACGATCGTCGTTTCAAAAACGAATTTACGTATGTCGGAATGGCCTGAATTACTTTCCATAGAAATTATATTCAATATGCGGCAAAATCAAAAATATAAAAAAAAATAACAGCAAAATAATTACGGTGAGCGAATAAAAGGGGTGAAAATTATAATTAGTTCACGGTACAACGTCGAAAAAATGAAACAATTTTGAGAGAGAGAGAGACATTTCATATGTACCGTCGAAGAACACAGCTATACAAATCCAAATTACCTCTGGTAATTTAGTCGTGTTTCAACATTCAGAATATTTGCCATAGCGAAACATTCATTCAAGAAGATGTACACATGTAATAATAGAGTTAGAACAAAGACATCATAAACAGAGCTCGATTAATGACTGAAGTTGCATGCACAAATGTAGTAGAGCTGTTAAGCTTCACCATAGGGAAATTCCAGCTATGGCTAGTGATTTGTGATTCTTGATAATGTACAACAATGCAAATGGTATTAAAAATAAACATAAGTTATTGGGAAGAAATGATTTTTTAATAATTGTTTACGATCGTTGCATATATTTAAGACAAAAAAAAAAGTTATGCATGATAATCAGATGAATTGTAGTTTGTGAAATTTATAAATTTACTAATACTGGTAACTTTAATTAATGTAGCAAACTTGCTTGGTTCAACAAGTTTAGAAAGTTTCCCATCGTGCAAGAAAATTTATTAATATTGATAACTAGTAACACATAAATTATTAATTACGACAATCAGCTAACTTGCAACTTGTCAAATTTACTCATGAAAGTTTACTTTTATTGAAATAAGATAAATAATTTATTAGTATATTATACTTGTAACTTGAATATATTAGTGTATCTATTACTATTAATTATTACTAAACTTTACTAGTAATATTAGTTAGAATAATAGCAATATTAAAATAAGAATTTACTAGTATTATCATCAGAATTCATTAATAAAATTTATTAGTATATTATAACACGTAATGCTTGTAGAATTTTACTAGTAACATCAATTGGATTATGATCATATTATACATGTGTACAATTTTATAATATATAACTCGCATATATCATATTGGATCAAATTTTATAAGTCGACTCTACCCTACATCTACGTAACTGCCATTCTCAGGTTTCTAACGTGTACAGGGTGTTCCAGACTAGACGAGATAATTTTACGTGAAAAAATGAGTCGAAAAGAAAGAACAAAATTTGTTCATTAGAGCCTCTGTCGAGTTGAAAAATTTATCAAGTGCATTAAGGCAATTTTCAACGAAGCATGTTCAAAGTCCATTCTCTTGAAAACGTTGCCTGAAACGAAATAATTTTATTCTATATTTTTCATTTATTTTTAACTGATAAGATAAATTTTTGAAACTCGATTTTCTCGAAGACGAAGGCTTTTCAATGAAAAACTTTCATTCCTTATTTTTTCACGAATCCTCCTACTCTCGGTTGTATATTGCATTGAGACACCCTGTATACCTCTTCAATAAAACGAATTCTACAGATTCGAGAATTAGAACAGCGATGGCAAATACATTCTGTACGGCACCCAAAGAATTATATAAAAAAAATTATGTAATAAACTTTAACTTTATGTAACAAACTTTGTTTAAACTTGTATTTTTTAAGTTTTTAATTAATGTAGCACTAATGTATGTAACCCTTCACAGATTTTGCAACGATTTTATTTCAGAAATCTTTCAAAATATGAAAGATACTGGCACCGTATCACAGATACTGGCACGGGAAGAAAATTGAAATAAATTTTTATTATCTAAATTTGGCACAGCGATCAAATCTTATTTGCCATCCCTGGCTTAGAGGATTTCTTTCCATGGAAACCTTTGTGCTTATTCGTCATATTTCCAATTGCGAAAAATTGTGACCTCGTTTTATTCACTTCTTTCTACTTCTAGCAGTTTTCAGTCTTCTGATGCAATTCTTTTCCTGATATTTATGAAATATTACTTTTCTGCGCTCTTCTTTCATTGTTAGAATTATTTCCGTTTTCAACGTTATACACTTCTCTTTTTTTTTCTAATTCTTCGATTGTATAAACTCGTGATTTTCATAGAAGAGGTTAAAAAATAAGTTGTAAAATCAAATGTTGAAATTTCTACGATCAAGTGTGATATTATACATTATACATAATTGATATATGTTTTAATTTAATAATTATACAATTTAAATATTCGTACATCAATTTCGTGCAATTTAATTCAATAATTGTATAATTTACGTAATGTATAATATATTTAAATATACTATCAAGAATTTGATAGTATATTTCAATTGTACCTATACTGAATTTTCTGCAATTTTGTTATTAATTCAATACTAACTTCCGATAGATTTTTTAATAAAATGTTTGACGGCAATGTAGAAGTTTTAATTAACGTTCTTTCAAATTCTCAAATTTTATGAAACACGTACAGTAATAAAAGTCATAAAAGACTACATACGTACGACAAATTTCAAATATTTCAAACAGAAAACGAATGGTTCCAAAAATTTTACGGATTCTAATTAATTTGTTAATGAAAATTAGATCATTTTCAAAATATTGACAATAATTCTTACGCTTATTTGAAAGAACGTACAAAAAAATCGAAAACACGATTTACGAAAGTCTATATGCAGCTGACATATGTATTTGATTATAATTACAACAATAATAAGAAAATATTTCGTATAATATAGAAAATTGTATTAATTGTGTTATTTATCTGTAGAAAATATTTCTTAATTCGTAATTCTTCAAAAATTTGTACAACTATGATCAAGTTTGATTCCCCCTCACTTTTTCCTCACGTTCATTCTCCCAAGTTAATACAAAACGTCGTATAATTATATTGAATATTAAAACCAAATAAAGAATGTTGTAAAAATTATGTATTTTTTAAATAATATTTTTTAATAATGATCCGAGAAAAACAGCCGGTGTCTACAAAATTTCAAATACAATCAAACTTCATTTGTACAAACTGGTTCGGAGATGAATGATTTATACAATAATTGGAATTCGTACAGGAGTGATTTTTCGCTCGTCGATTAAAAGTTCATTTTCAAATTCAATAGGCAAAAGTTGGCTGCTAGATTAAATTTTTTCAATAGCTATTGAGTAAAATTCGATTAAAAAAGTAGAATATAACGATGATTTATTAAACTTGTTTAAACATTTTACAGATATGTGTATGTGCATGTGTGTGTGTGTTGATTCAAACTTTCGATGATAGCGATTCGATAGTATAATACACGTTGAAGTAAGACAACTAATAACTCGTTGACAATAAATCTAATTGACAAATTGATCAATTGTTCAACAACAGTCTTCACTTGCAAAATGCTAAATTAATCTTCACGCTGCGTCGATATATATTCACGACAAAGTGCTAGACGACTCTATTAGTTGTTGTTATTCGATGCTTGAACTTGAGGACGTCACTATGTCATCGAGGCTGCTATACATCGTGCTAACGTTTCACGTAAAAATCACAGATGATAGAAGACTGATCGGCCGTGGCCCCGCCATAAATCTGGTCGATAATGCTTTCCAACTGACATTTATATCGAACGGGACAGCAGGCGACCGCGCGTCGATTAGAAGAGTGAAAAATTCTCCTATGGAAATCGACGCTCTCTGCACCTGACACTTTCCTTCAACAAACACGCAATCCTATTCGCGTTTGATAAATTTTATTCAGTCGACCGAGATTTACCGTAAATCAATTCGATCGTTATTACACGTTAGATCCCCTGGGAAATTTAAAAGCAAAAATGAAGTTGACAATTAGTCTCTCGTGTGTAACATGCATGTGTATTATATCAAATTCACGTTAACTTGTTAGACTGTTGTGTATTAAAATCTTGTCACGTTTGTGTGAGATTTTTTTCTTGAAGACGATAATTATAAAATAATCTGGTTGAGTGTTAAAATGTATGAACATAATGAGTTATTAATTGATTAAATGTTTTTACGATTTCTGAGAAATGTAATGTTATCAATATAATTTTTACATACATTTGAGAGTTTTATATAACACGCAATATGTATCTAAATTGCGTAAATTACTATACTTGGAAATGACAGTCTTCACTCGTTGGATGCTGTGCATCGTCGAATTATTTATCTTTTGAAATACGGTGGCTCTTTATTTCTCAACACGTTTCTTTTTTCGATGTTTCGATTGTAATTTAAACACCTCATCTCCAGTTTCAAAAATTACACGTGTATACTATGTATAGATTACCTATCATTATATTAAATGTACCTATTTCAATAAATGCAGTCTCTTTTGACGCCGACGAAGAAAATGATCATAAGAAAATTGTAAAGTTTGAGAGAAATATTTTATAATAATAAAAGTTCGACTAATACAAGACTGTATAATTACATACTCAATAGATCATATTATATTAAATTGTGTCAGTTTTACACTTTTCGCTCAGAATTGTTTCTCTCGTCGGCACTAAAAGAGTTGAAAAAATTCGCTCGTGCTTTTATCACATCCCCATACATATGCAATGTGTTTCTTTTACGGGAAACGTTGCTGCTTATAAATTAGACCATATTCCATACGTACAGGTAACAAATTGACCCGCATATAAAGAGACACAAGCGATGTAACATGTGGGCCAAAAAACTTTCCAAAGCAATTTCTTATCACGCTTCACATGCCACGAATGCACTTGGGCACGTACTTCCATTCTCCACGTCTCACAAAGGCAGCTACAAACTAGTAATACAATCAATTTCACGGAGAATGTATATCTGTGTACATGCGAAAATTTACTGACCAAATTTCCAAATAAATTTGGTCAGACAACTGTTGAATCCATATTTCGTTCCTTCGAGGGAGATATTTTCAAGCTCGAGTACTGCCAATGGCTTTGTAACATGGCCTTTCTTTTTCCGTTTGAATTAGATGGAAGAAATAAAATTTGGTCACGATGTGTTTGCAACTGTCGGTTCTTTCAAGCTTGGTAAAAGCCAGAAATAGCTCGTTGGAAAAATTGACTAGTAACGAATTTTATGATTCTTCAGCCTCTTTCTCGAAGTTTCTTTCATTCCAAATACATTAAGAGGACAAAGAGTTATCAAACTAAAAATATAGAAATATACATATAGTATAAAAAACTGCACGACTTTTACTCTAGTACGATTCGTCTAACTAAAGGCCCAGAAGCAATTGTTCTGACTAGGAAATGAAGACGACTTTTTTGTCATAAAATTTTATTAATATGCAAACATTTGAATCGATACAAAACAAATTACAGATCGCTCAGTACCAGACAACGTCACTACTATTCGAGGTCTACACCACGCCCCCTCATGAATCACGTGACTCAAATCAACCAATCGCTAATTTTCGTTGCATTAGCGTTGCACCTGAAGAGGCCTGAATTTTCTGAATTACCCCCACTAAAATCACTTTCAGTGATAATATAAATTTAACATGCTGCATATCGATTCCAGCGATATATAATATATGTATCAATATACTTTCCAATTATAAAATTATAATTTTATAAAAATTAATATCTCTTACAGTTCCTTAGACTTTAAGACGAGAATTATAAAAAGAAAAAATATGGAAATTCCAATTGTTATTGTATGATATACTATTACGAGTGCGAATCTTTGCACACTTATGGGAAATTTAAAGACACAAAATGGCCCAGATTGCACGTAACGTGAAAAAGTATATAGAATATATTCAAAGTATGGTGGTTTTGTATATCTGGTACGAAAAAATTTAGGTTTTCTACCCAAATTTGATTTTTTTAATTATATCCCCGGAAGTACGATTTTGCATAAAAATCCGCAATATTTTTAATTATTATATACGAGAAACTTCCAATTTTATAGAATTTCCAACAACCGCAAAAAAACCGCTCTAGTTGGAAAATCATCCAGTCGAAATAAGGGTTTCAAATTAAAATGGTCGAAGTAAAACAATCGTTGGAAACATCATCAGATTAAACCGATGGTAGACAAAACGTGAGAGTCTGTAAGAATTATTTCTCATATCTCTTCCCGAAGCGGGATGATTGTACGGAACAAAAACCGAGGAATTTAATATTCCTTTCAGGAATAACGTCTGCAACCCGTCGTTCTCAAAAGAATGATGAAATCTGATTTATGAAAAACCAAGACGCCGTGTTATTAGATATCTGAGAATATTGGACGTACGTCGACAAAGGATTCCTACTGGTTTTTTTGTAACAACGTAAACGATACTTGCTCGCTTTGACACGCGTGTTTCATTTTTATACCTACAGGTCTCTATAAGTCACTGTGAGAAATTTGTTTAAAGGAATACGATCTTTATGGGTACAATGAGTCGGAAGAAAGGAAACATGACCATCGTTTAAATGGCCATATCAAGTCTATCACCAAACGTTACCGCTGCAAACCAGACATTCGAAAAGTTCTGTCTTTTTAATTTTAATAAAACTTTAACATTTACGCATTTATTATCACTGAAAGTGATTTTGGCGGGGGTAACTCAGAAAATCGGCCCTCTTCAGCAGGCAGTGCAACTCTAATGCAACGAAAATTAGCGATTGGTTGATTTGGGTCACGTGATTCGTGAGGAGGCGTGGAGTAGACCTCGAGTAGGAGTGGCGTTGTCTGGTACTGAGCGATCGCACCTGTAATTTGTTTTGTATCGATTCAAATGTTTGAATATCAATAAAATTTTATGGCAAAAAAGTCGTCTTCATTTCCTAGTCAGAACAGTTGCTTCTGGGCCTTTCAGTGAGACGAATCGCACTGGGGTACAAGTCGCGCAGTTTTTTACTTTATATTGTGTTATCTTATTAGATAATTATAAAAGTTCTATCAGTTTCTTTTATGGAAAGTATGTTAGAAAAGAGATATTAAGTAAGAAACATGAAATATGTTAAAACAGAAACATAATTTTTTTAACCAAAGTTATTTTTATTTTGATGAATGAATTTTTAATTTTTCATAAAAAGGAACTTTTTTGATTAGAAAATAGGACAGTTATACTATTGTAAATTAGAGTAATTGATTTGTTTTAAAAAACCAAAATAAAAATAATTATTTTTGCAGATAAAATGATGCTTTCCCACATGTATATCTGCATTATTCTTTTTTATTAAAAAATGAAATAATGATAGAACTTTTTTATATATTATGTTAATATATTCTATAACAATATAATACGGAAAAGAACGTACAACAGTCGTATAATGCAAGAACGAGAAATATTTTCCCAACGTTAACACTCGTCGGAATAATCATTCGTTTCGCAAACGAATCTTCCATCAGAGCGACACATTTCTCCTTTCGCATGTACAAACGGAACGTTCTTTCCACAAAAAGTTGCAAATTAAAGCTATACGCGCGATCGTTTATCCGTTCGGAAGAGATACGAAATGTAATTCAACGGCGGAAGTAACATAATTGCGTGAATAAAATTACGAAAACGTAGCGAAGACAAATCTTCGTCGTACGACTAATCTGATAATAAACGCAAGATTACTCGCGAAAGAAGAAATCACCGTGGTAAAAGTGAAAGAAACAGAGATGTTCGTTCTGTCAAGAGCGAAATTTTCCAATTTTTTTCTTACGAAAGGATGAACAATTTTTTAGAAATAAATATTACAGAAATCACGAGTAATATTTGATGGGATGACAATTTTTCCGATTAAGTAACGAACGAATATGTCATCAATGAATGCGAAGAGATGCACTTTATAAATTCATAAATGTAATTCATAAATTTATACACGTGCGCAATGTAAAATTTAAATATAATAAATTGAATTTAATAAATTTCCTATTATATATATATATTGTATTAAAAATGTATGAAGTATATTTGTTCGCGCACGTGTTTAGCGTGGCGAGATCGTATTTGATAAGTGGACTGTATGTATGGTCACGCGCTGAAAATCAGGGGGTTGTCCCCTCGTGGTAGTTTTGTGTCGCGAGAGAGTGAACCTTATTGCTCGGAAGTCATACTGATTCTGACTTGCAAGCTGAAGGAAAACACGGACGCTCTCTCGGTTCCCCTTTCTTCGGTTTCGGAAAATCGCAGGCCCAAGGAGGGGCACGAAGGGCGGATGCCCATTGCCGTCTTGAGTGATCTCGCGGACCCGTGTTTCGCACGTGTTCGGGAAAGTTGGTGCCATGCTTCAATCCACGGTCGAGGGCCTTGTCTGCTTAGAACAAAGCTCAGCCAAATGGCCAGGGTTTTCTGGAGACACAGGCCTGCTAAGGGCACTTAAGAACCCATAAACTTTCCCCGACGTACCTGCACCCAGACCGTGGGTATTGTAGCATGGAAACTCTCCCGAACAATCTTTAAATACCTAAACTATAACAAATAATAATAACGAATAAAGTTCTAAAATGAGTTATATATATTTTTGTAGAATGAATTATATATATATTTTTGTTTTTACTAAATATATTATACCGGAGTCTTCTTAATGTAGTTATTCCCTTTGTGATGGAAAAAACCAAACGTTTGTAGTCCTTATCAGCGAAGTACGTTGGATTTTTTTTAAAAATATTGTCTTATGTAAGAACTGCATGTTTACAAATAGAAAGTTCCATTTTTCAAAAAAATTTCTTTGCAGAACTGTCCGTAGTGAGAATCTTACGTACTTCGCCAGTAAATGTAGAGTATGAAAACATCTGGTTGTTTCCTACAGCTCAAACCATTCTAGCGAGTTTCTAATCTACGTCACTGCGAGAGAAAAAGTCTCTTAAATTAGAGAAACCACCAAATTTTTAATTTAAATGTAAAAAGGTAATAAAGGGAACTATTTATATGATGGAGGTGGAGTTAAAGGTAACGGAAGTTGTGAAGGATGCTGTGGAAGGACGAATGGAAAGATTTTCGGTATGGTATTAGGTAAGAAGTGGGAGAGAGAAAACGATTGTTTTGCGTTTCGTCTCGGAATCACTGCCTAGACTCATCAGTGGGGCTGATGGCAGCGACTCCTTACCCCAGACGCTTGTTGTTGTAACTAAACCTACTAGGCTGGTTCGCACCCATCCTAGCGGGGTTCCGCACACTCTGCTGCTTAACGTCGAAGATCGGTAGGACATCGACGCTAGGCGCGCAGCCACTTGCGGCTTGTGCTAGTCGAGTGTTCGAAACCCGTACTTGAGGAATCCTAGGCCGCTACATATACAGGGTGATTTAGGTAAATTTTAAATTGTGCGTCTATTTATGAATAATTGTTCAATACAAAAGGTTTAGGACCAATAGCTTAATATTTTCTTAATATTCTTTCGATTTATGATGAAAAAAAAAAAACAAAAATGACGTTGGAAGTTTCGAAACCCACAAAAAATTGATATTTTTCCTCCTGTAAAACCGTACAATTTTTCGTCAATCAAACAATTTTTCATTAGACGCGTAATTTAAAAGTTCACTTGAGGTGTGAATCAACATGTACATTATATCACATATATATATATATATTATATCATAGATTTTGACTCTTTGTGAACCCCGACGTGATGCCTGCATGCGGACGTGTTTGTCTTCTTACAGCGTGCAGCCTGTGTGTGCGTACGTCCTTCTCAGTTTGCATTCGGCGGAGGCGTGCGTGCGTACGCCAGGCCTTCTACGCTCGTCTGCGTTCGGTGGAGGCGCTGCGTGTAGAGTCGTCCTCTGCGCTCTTTCTCTGTGCCATGTGTGCTCTGTCCTCAATGTTGCATCCTCCTTCAGCGTCTGGTCAGATCCTTCCAGATGTTGCTGCTGCATCCTTTGTTTCGGTGTCGTCCCTTTTTTTTCCTTTGTTATCGATGTGGAAACTTTCGTTTTTCTGACTCCATCTACGTGTTCAAATGTCGGGTGGTCACCAATTAAAGGTAACTATTTATATGATGGAGGTCAGGTAACGGAAGTTGTGAAGGATGAATGGAAGGACGGATGGTTTTAGGTAAGGAGTTTAGGTATGGTAAGGAAGCGATAATTTTGCGTTTCGTCTCGAAGTCACTGCCTAGACTCATCAGTGGGGCTGATGGCAG
>KQ435711.1:4146687-4161427 GCA_001276565.1 Melipona quadrifasciata
ATACGTACATAATTTTAGAACTTGGCACAATTTGATTTTATTTTCATTCAGACCAGTACGTCGCGGGCAGCTTCTTGACACTGATTGTGAGTTCCCGGCTGTGTCCCGACCAGACAACGCGTCTCGATTTCACTCGACATCCTCCGCATGAAATTTTACCATCTGTTGCTCTCTCCCGTAAGAAAAATGATGGAAACATTTGTTCGAAAACTTGTTGGAAAATTACAAAGTTTATGAAGGAAACGAAAACGTTGGATGGCGAAGATTGGCAAATAACGTCGAATATTTTGACGAAAGAATAACAAATTTGCGTGCACCGTTCAAATAATCGTAACGTCAGAAACGTCAACAATATCCGTGAAATATTATTATTATTATTACTATAAAAGCATTTCAAGCCTTCACGTTCGAATTTTATTAATTCCATTATTGAGGTTCTACGTATATTTGTGTTAAAAGATTCTAAAATACAAAATTGCGCAGAACGTACGAATAGTATGAAAAAATATACAAACTACAGTAAAACACCGACAATGTATTTTTATTGGGGGAAAAATAATTTTAATAACGGTAACAGTATCAGAGAAAATTATCCAAAAATAATATAAAATAAATAAAGTAAATGTAAAAAAAGATACAGAATTAATTTTTATACCTAATGTTTAAAATAATTATGCATTAGTTTACTTGATCAGGAAAATTATTTCTTTTCAGGTTATTTCTTTATTCGACTATCAAACGATATAACTTTTCATTTTATTTTTTATTTTGTATTTGAACAAATTTTTATTTAAATACTTTCTATCCCTTGCATTTATTTATTTTATTTGAATAATCGAATTAACTCAAATAAGTAATTATTTGGAAATGATTTATTTGACCCTCACGCTAACTACGCTAAATAAAAGTTTTTTCTATGTCATTTATCTAAATAACGATAATCTGTTATCATTAATGAATCATTATATAATTTCGTTATTTTGAACTGTTATTTTCCATTTTACTCTAAAATTACTCTTCCGAAAATATTAATTTACATGAAAATCCGTGGTCTATTTATTAGACTGTCTTATATAAAATGATGGATTTTACAAGTGTGTAAAATTATTCCGAATTTAGCAAAGAAAGTGTTGTTGAATGATATTTATTAGATGTCGATTTGAAGGTTGCTGAAGAAACTCCAACACTTTGTTCAAATAGTCATAAAGTCAGAAATAAGAATCACGAAGGGAAGGTTAATAATATCTTATTATTATGACACAAGTACTTTGCTTTCTCATAATCGAATTAACAAACTGTGGATCTTTACGCATTTTAAAGTATAAAATTGCACGTAATATAAAAACATGAATAAAATATTCAAGTACTTTCAATTTAACATTTGGTATATGAAACAATTTTCTACCGAGCTCCTATTTTATCGAATAATACTGAAATTTCTAATTTTAATTTTGTTGTGTAATATTATACCACGAAGAATATAATATGCGAAATAAAATCTATAGCCCAAAGATAATATTTAAGGGACAGATATACCC
The DNA here is from genome assembly GCA_001276565.1 of Melipona quadrifasciata. NCBI lineage: Eukaryota > Metazoa > Arthropoda > Insecta > Hymenoptera > Apidae > Melipona > Melipona quadrifasciata. Next base: position 4,148,226 of record KQ435711.1, read on the forward strand.
TCAAAAATATAAACTTACATAAAAATTAGCAGTTTGTGTATAATATTAGATTATTCCATATAAAATTTTACGAATTTCAAAAATGCGTAAAATTTAGTGACTAAAAGTGTTGTTGAATAAATTGTACTTATTAAATGTCAATACCTAACCTAAACCCTTCGAGTGTTTAGTTCTAGAAATATTTTCTAGAACTAAAAAACTCTTTAAAAGATTACACAGACAATCTAACTTCCTGCTCGAAACAATTAATTCCTCGCACAAATATCATTAATTTGTTGTACAATCCTCGATTCATATTAACACTTTCGAAATCTTATCAATTTTAGCAAGCGCCCAAAATTCGCGTTCCATTCAAATAATGACGACGTAAGAAGCAATATCCGCAAAAGAGATAGAAACGACGATAGTCAAAGAGGTATTCTCGGTTATTCCCCTTCCCTGCAATTTTATTCTCGAGACCCACTTCCAGAACGAAACACGAAGGGAGGAGATAGAATAACTGACGTTCACACTCTCGTCGAAAGCGCGCTGTTTGATAAACCAACGAGCTAGATTGTAAGAGAACTGGCGTTATTTCGATAAACCAGGCGTGCATACGATCGAAACAATCCAGCATGAACTGGTTTGCAGTGTAAAGGTGCGTCCAGATTTGTTAATATATCTCGCGGTACTGTTACCTACTGTGTCGTAATATTACAGTAATAAATAGACACAAATAGTGTTTTATTACTGCTTAATATTACAGTAACAATTATAAATAGATAATAGTGTTTTATTAGTAATTGTAAATCGTGTTTTATTACTTATTGTAAATCGTTACTTGTCGGCAACTACGAATGTCGGTAAAGTGTCTCCCTTTAAAGGAAGGGCGTTAGTTTAACCCTTTTACTACCACCGAGCTGATATATCGGACTTATATGAAAATTGCCACGGGCTAATTTATGGTCAAATGTTCTTTATAAAATTTCTAAAAGCGTACGTATCAAATCGACTCTAGCAGTTTTTCACGTATTTCAGGTTTGGGTTAAGATACACAAAACCAGTACATAATTTTACGTAATACGTTAGGACACTGCTTACTACACGCTGATCATTATCAAGGGGATGATTAATGATCAACATCGAATTCGGAGTACTGATCATTATCAATGGATTAATTTAATAATTACAGATAATCCATTTATTAATTACTAATAACTAACGAATAAGGGGAGTTATCAAAATCATTATGATCAAAGTTACAACAGTTATTAATCACAAAATTATCACGCTTCTGATTATTATTGTTTTATCTTTAACGACAACACTGTGTATATTTTGTAGAAATTATATATTTTCGCATTGTTTTGCAGCATTGTGCGTAATCCTGCAATTTTATCAGAGTTTCTTGAAAATATTCGAAAGTCTCGTCTGTGTAATTCTTGAATCGTATGACTTGACGAAGATGGACTTTGATTTGATCAAATGACCAAAGATCTCAAAATTTTGAGATTCCTAATTGTGATACGCATTCATTCTTATATCAAAAAAATATCAGGGAATTTTTTGCCAGAAATAATTCAACAATACGAATGCTCTTTGTCCTACATTCATGGTTTTATAAATGGCACCCTTAGCGCTATTCTTTGGACGAGTGTTACAATGCATTTAGCATGACAATCCTGATTGTCATCTGTTCAATTGGAACGCGATAAACTAACTTTGATGACGTTAACGTTGTTGGTATCGACATAAACAAATATAGAAATGGTTCTGCGTTAAATCTCGTTGGTGCAAGTATGGACGTACCTTAATGCTTTCCACCGGGATATCAAGACGAACGTGCGTGACACGTGTGCCCAGTGATAAATATCAACAACGACAGTTTGGTAATCCAATGAATTAATGCGCGTTCCAAATGCGAATTAATAAACCACCAAACTGAAATTCCACGTTTAGGAGGATTTGTTTGTCCTAATATTTGGTTACGTTGAGGATTATTAATTATTATTGCATTTCAACGTTGCGTGATATGATTGGATTATGGGATAAAACTCGAGGTTCTTCAAGATATAATAGGATCATCGTTCTATTTGTAGATTGACGATGCAGTAAAATTGGATATTACTCAGTTACACACGAATGATTTATAGATCTTTAGCTTTCTTGGATCGTTGTGGAATTTCGGATAGATAGGCTGCATCCATGGATGCAGAAATGTGCAGAATATACGTAATGTGCAAAATTATTTGATAATTAAGAATGTACGAAGTACTTTGTAACGTGAGACGTACAAAATTTATAAAATAACTGATTTAATAAGTGAGACAAATTATTATTTTGTTCCTTCGCAATTGGATTTTATTAAATTGTTGCACGATGGTTATATATATAAAATTATTCAAAATATAAATAATGTTTATTAGATGTTGATTTGAAGCTTGAAGGTTCTCGAATTTTATCTTTATTTATTATTTATTTATCTTTTTGGCTTATTTTTAATATTATTTTATTGTAAAGCAAAAATTGCTCGTAACAGGTTTCCGAAAAATCTGTCATTCAAATGAAAATGTAGACTACGGAATACAAACACGAAAAATATACCAAAAAATGATCAATTACAGCTTAAAAATTTTAATTGGTGCTATACGAATGTCTCTGTTTTTAGTTTATATTACATTTGTATATTTTCCTTTTTCCTGAGTTAGAATTCTTGATAAAACAAAATAATACATTTTTTAGATCCAGAAAAATTTTTTCTCTCTTTTATTGTTCTATCTTTTAAATTTAAATTTTTCCATATACTCGGCAACATGTACAGAACAGAAGTTATTCTGTTTTTTTAGACTTTTTGCTTTGTAAAAAAAAAATTATTGAATGAAAACTACAGATTGAATGTTTGATGAAGAATTTTCTTCCACGTGTTTCGTAAAGCAATTATCGAATAAAAATTATTCTGTTCTTTAGAGTCTAGAAAAATTGTTCTCGGAACTGTTTCCTGAAGTTACTGAATAAAAATTATGAATTAAATGTTTGACAAAAGACTCACTTTTACGGGAATGCAAAAGAGTATGAGGAGAAGATCGGCCGTTGCCAAACCACCTAGAAAGACGTTAGTTGGAGTCGCTGGTAAAGGTCTCAATCTTGGGCACAACGTCGAACCAATGATGACGACGTTTCCTGAAATAAAATTGTACATAAAATTATACATTACTGCACCGTTCCTATCAAAATTGTTTCTCACCAAAATCATTCAACATGGTTCTACAATCAATTCTTGTACATTTTACAGTAATTAATTTATATCTTCGTTTGACATATTTTTAATTAACTACATGTGCTATAGTTAATTTATACTAATGTGTAATCATTTATTTCTATTTTTATTTTTATTAAACTGCTACTTTTATTATCGACATTTTAGACTCCTACAACTTCTTAACAAAAAAATCGTAAGGAAATTAATTTTCTATTCTTTTTAAAGCAATTACCTTTAACACTACTTCCTTTAACTTTTAGTAATTAATTTTGTATTCTTTTTAAAGCAAGAACTTTCAACAGACTTTTCACACTACTTTTACAGTACTGTATTGGTTAATTTTAAAGTGTTTTTTTTTTAAATGTTAAATAAAAATATTTTTCTCTTGAAAATTTTGCAAATTCAAACGTCTTTGTAAACATTAACAAAAATTTTTTAACCACATTCATCATCTTCTTGAAAATTGAAGTCTTCACTTCATCCCTTAAAATTTTTTTTCACAAAGTTAGTAAGAGTTTAAAGTATCGATAATTTTTCATCAAGTGCTTCTGATTTACGAATATTATTGTACATTTAATTATATTCAAATTTGAAACCCATATTTTACAAAAGGGTACTTTATCTTCAATAAAGTCTATACCAATATTTTGGAAAATAGTCACGGTACATAATTATATTACACCATTATTTAATAAAATAAACAAAGATGTAGTTTTTAAATAATATAGCATGAAATATGTTCTTTTCTATCTAGTAGTTGTCGTATGAATAGCAATGACACAATGCAGGAAATGTATGATAAAATTAATCATTGTGTCGTAGCATTGAATAATTTTTTCAACTATTCCATGCATAAGATATCTACGTATTAATGATGATAACAATGCAAACAATTCACCGTAATCAAATATTGAAATTCCATTCAATCAACCGATCGTTAATTGTAAATTAATTAAGTGGCAATGGCTTTTCATCAATTTTCGTTTACAAAAGCCTATTTCGATAACCAAACCAAAATTCTGCTAAATCAACTCGATCGATAATTTAATGGCAGTTAAGAATACATTGGTTTCCATCAATTTTGTTTATGTGAAGAAGCCTGTTCCTAACTCCTTACCTTCTCCACTGATCACTTCGTTACGTACATCTCCAAATATATATGTGTGATAAAATAAAATACTTTAAAATGAAATTGTTTAAAAAATTCTTTTAATTTCTTTTATTTGATATTTTATAAATTTCTCATATTGCATTCTGTGTAATTTCCCTCTTTTAAATTTTCTACAAATGTATAAAAATTCTAAAAATTTCTAAAAATCTACTGACAACAATGAGTTATATCCTGATTATATACAGAATGTATCTTTATTATTCGTATATTTCTAAATCTTTTCACTTTTCACTTTAGATATATTATACCATATTTTATAGTTTTACATATTACGTGCATTCTGTGTAATTTCCACCTTTTAAACTTCCTACAAATGCACAAAAATTCGCAAGCTATTGATAACAATGAATCAGGTCCTCATTACACACAGAATGTCTGAATATCCAGATACCTTCTAATCTAAACAACTTTGTCATTCATAAATTTCTAAATCTAAACAACTTTGTCATTCATAAATTTCTAAATCTAAACATCTTTGCTATTCTAAGCTCTCTAAATTTTTAAACCTAAACATCTCTGCTATTCACAAAAGTGTGAAAAAAATGTATAGGATAAAGTTATTTCAAGAAAAGTATATATTGATAGGATACATTTTTCACTTTAGACTCTACGCTATACTATACTTTCGATATTCTGTATACGTTCTCCCGTGTTACATCTATTCCGTGTAATTTCTGTAAATATTTACAATCCAGTCTTTCTCGCTCACCGATTAATCCAAGGAAGAACGTCAGCGAATAGACGACGAGGACTGGTCCAAGTTCCGCCCAGTCGAAGTGGCTGAACGACTCGTTGATATCGTAATCGAGATAATCGTCCGTGACATTTGTCTTGTTCGACATGACTGCGATTAGCTTCTTGACAACGACACTTCAAAGGCTGCGTCCACTTGTCGAGCGTTTTTCATCGTGCACGCTCTTAAACAGTTTGTCTAACTTCGTTTCGCTCGATTTTCCTCGCATACTTCCTTTTCGCCGACGTTCTTAGACACCCCCGCGCTGACATCTTGCCATGATCTTGATCCTGAGGAAAGAAAAACGTCGAGTTAATTCGTTGGAATTTAATTGAAAATTAAAAATTTTTCTTTTTTACACATTATCGAGAAATTGGTGTATTCTTTAACAAGTGCAATTTGTTCGGTTCTTGCACCAAAGCATTTGAGAGTTTTTGCTTCCAATCGTATTTTAGAATTTCGGTTCGCAATATTCCGCGAAAGAGAATTTAAAAAATTTTGGATATAATATTTCTTTTCGCCTAGATATTCTTAATGAAATAACACCACGAGAAAGAATTTCTTTAAATTATGGAAATATTTTGTATGTATGTATTCTTTACTTTCAGGTTATTAGCTATTATTATTATGTTGTGTTAACATTCTAATTTGAATTTAACTTTATTTATTTTTAATTTATTTTGTATGTAGGTGTTATAATTGTTAATACTAGACATACATGTATCTGATTCATATAGACTGAACTTCTTTAAAAAATTGTTATTTCATTTCTTGAAACTTAATCAGGAAATAAACGCAGAAAAGAAAATATTGAATGATTGCCAAATTTTGTATGTAATAAATTAAATTAAGTATATCATTTTAAGGTATGTTGCAACGATCGTTTTAAATTTTCGAGGAACAACAGCAGAAAGAAGCAAAGCGATCAAGTGGTAAATTTTCAAGTTAGAAACAAACAGTGAAAGCAATCCGTAGAAACAAACAACTCGATGCCTGAGAGGGACTAACTGATCCAACAACCGGAAGCACTGGACTTGTGTCAGTTGAGCCACAAATGCCACAATCAGCAGTATCTTTAAACACACAAACCGTGCTGTTATTTGTATGATATAATGGCCACTGTGTGTGCAAGCCTAAATTGCCCATTATTCTCAGGCATGAGATTCCACTTTCGAAACTCAACGATGAGATTCTATATGTTAAATCGTTGCAGACAAACTGGCCGAATTCTTGATAAAACTTTTAGTATATAGTTAACTGACATATTTCTTAAAGATAATATCGATCAAATGATGATTCACCAAATATAATATAAAATTTTCATCTTTGTAAAACAAGGTTATGATACTCTGGTGAGTACAAGTCAAATTTTGGTTAAAATAACATAAAACATAATTTTCAAAACGAAAAAGTACTATGAAACGAGATATACTATCTAAAATCTATGATATCTAAAATCAAATACCTGATTTTATATCGCGCATTAAATTTAAACGTTTAAACGCTTTCCTACAAAACTAGATATTACAATATCAAACTGTACAACTAAATATGTACAAGAGTTTCTCTATATATTATATATAGATATTATATATTATAATCAACGATTCTGACTTGTATTCCTTTGTCTACTCACTACCTATTGTTATAATTAACCTTCAATTGGTATCGTTAGGTCATAGTAATTTATTTCAAGTTACTAAAATTTGGTATACTTGATTTCTTTTTGTATTTAAGATTCTTCGTGACAGAGATTAGTAGAAAAATTCAGTTAACTAAAAAAATGCTAAAATTAACTAATTTAATCTTGTTATCAAAAAATCATCAATGTTAATAAACATTTTCCCAATTTAACTTTTCTTACATCAACGACACAATGTTTGTTCCCTTAAGATAGCTTCGTGCGAACCAATATTTGTTACAATCAGTTTTTACCGCGTTAAATCAAAATTTTAAAACTTTTTAAAAAAAAAGCGTTTGATTGGAATATTAATTCGCACAATCTATGTATCTTCCTATCACAGAACAATCATCAATCGTATCTCACACATTATTGAGCAACACGTTTACTACATTCTGCACAATTTCACACTTTTGGTGAAAGTTGGCACAAAGTTGGACATATTATATTCTCCGAAAATTGAAATGCAACAGGAGACATTGAAAAATGCCGAAACATTTGTCAGACAATGTAACCATTACACTGACATAAATCTAAATTTTCAAAATTCAAATTCTTGCTTCTTATTAAGTTTTATACGTGCCATGATACGTTTTCGTAATTTCAAAAAATACAGTGACTTTCTTAAAATAAATAAAAATACATCACTATTATAAATACTTTAGTTAGGGAAAATTAATATATACTTCCAATATTATATTATATTAGTATAATTTAATATTATTATTAATTCTTCATGACCAGAATAAAAAGATGATTTACTCCAACTTTAGGTTGGAGATTTACTCCAAAATTAATATTTATCATAAATAAGTGATTATCGTAAAAAAAAATCAATCGCAATAAAGCGTAAGTATACAAAACAAAGTTTAAGTACGCAAAATATGAGTACGCGTAATTTGCAAAGTGACACGCTATAGAGTATTAAAAATACATTTCATTTTATTCCCAAACAATAAAACAAATTCAATATATTTTAATAATAACAAACATATAATGAAAAATATTTTCATGGAAGCAATATGAGTGAACGCCATTACGAAAAATTCTGATCCATCAACACGCACGTATATACACATATTTACCAATTGAAAAATTATAAAAATTACCAAATAATTAAAATTTTATAATCAGTGGAAGATAATCCGTATCTATGAGACTAAAACGTACCACGAACCTCAAATTACTATCGAGTCTCTGGTTACTACATTCGACGTAATCTTTATCCCGAGGATAAAAAAAGGGGAAACGGACGAAGGTACCGGAAACAAAAAGCAGAAAACTCCGCTGTTCTTTCAGCTCGCTTTAAACTGAGAAGGCTCGCGCCAACTTGTTTTTCAAGGTTATTTCCATGATATTGGAGCTTTGAACGCGAGCTTTTACTCAACAGCTAAAATCATCAGAACGCGAAACGCAACGCGTTACACAGCCGTGACCTCGTTCACGAGCTTCATTAAATCCGATTGGCAATCGAGATTCGTTTCATCTCTTGGTTCAAAATTTCATTTCGACGCTCTGCGAAACTTCATCGAGTATTTAACTCGCCGAAAATAGTTTCGAAAACATCTGCCATTGCTGCACTAAAAATTGCTTTCCTTTTGTCTAATGGATAAAGTTCGGATGAAGTGAAATTCAAAGAAATATTTACCACTATTGACATTCGTTGAAGCATTTATAATTAATTTAAAGCAAAATTTTATTGAAAAAGTTTGATTTAGTGTTTTTATGAAACAGATTGATTTTATTAAACAATTGATGTGCTTTTTGCTATTTAACGTGTATAGCCTAGTGATAATTCTCTTTTTGAAAATTTCCTTTTCGGTAACATAAAACATTCAGATTACTGGTTGCAAAAAAAAAAAAAGAAAAAGATACTTGACAATCGAATAATAGTCACACACTCCAAATGTAATCCAACATATTTTTTTAACCTGAATTTTATTAGGCCTAAATCAAGCCTAAAATAATCTTTTTTATCGTCCGATTTAGCTTTGGATTCTTTTCTTCATTTGCTGTATTTAAGTTTATAACTGAAAACAATATTCGCTCCATGTTGTAATTACATTTTGTTATACAATACGCGACTCTTTCTTTATGCGTAACAAAACATAAATTGTTCAAAAACTGCACCGATCAGCTTCATAAATTAAAAATTAAATTCTTCTTGATAATTGAATATTAATCATGTAGATAAGTTAAAAGTCCTTAAAAAAATCCACGTACATCTTTTAATATTTAAAACAAATAAGGATTTCAGATATTTTATGGATGAAATTACCACATGTATAACGAAGTCAATGAAGCTTGTTCTAAATATAATTAATAATAATAATAATAATAATAATAAAAACACATTTTGTTTTATTCGTGGTAATTGTGCAGTAGACTTTCGTAATCTCTCGTTCCAATTTTTCAATTTATACTTCAGAACACACAGTGTAACGAAAACTACGAAACTTTATGAAAAACTTCACAACGTGAAACTTCAACTTTAATTAATAAAGTTAACACAAATAAATCAATCAATCACCGGTTACGAAATTATTTCTCCTTAACCTCGTCCTGACCATTGGTTCTCTTAAAATGGCTTGCAGATGCACGCACACTTTCACAACTGACTGTATATAATAAAATTATAAACAGAAACACTCACGAAAGCTGGAATTGCACACTTCAGTTTCTGAAGAATGCTCGTAAAACGCCAACTACAAAGAAACACGACGAAAACTTTCGGAACAACCCCGAGACAAAGGTGCTGTGCTAACTGTAAAAACATAATAGAACCAAAAGAATCTTGTGTAAAATCTTTTGTAAAATCTTTGTGGCGATTATTCACGACACAGCGAGATTTAGGAGATTAAATTTCAAGATCGCAAAGGTCGTCGCGATTTTTCTAAAATTCGAGCGAAACCACGATATTTCATCCGTATCGCCGCTGACATTCATCATGGACGCCTGTACACATCGTACGAGCATGCAACCCCTTCCTTTGTCTTTAAAAGTCAAACAATCGGTGTCACGATAAAGCGTCCAACATCGTTTTCGATATTCGTTTGGTCGATACACGGGAGAACGGTGAAAAGTCCTTGCACACTGTATCGAACCGATTAATTTATCCAATGGCGCAGCTACCAATGGTTCCGATTTGTCAGTCACGACACATTCAACTTAACCCCTTCCACATGTGTAATCATGGAATCGCACAGTGTACTCGTGGTCAGGACGCATCTAATTGGGAAGGAGCTCCAATTTATCGATCTTCGATCCACGGAGGTCATCAGGGAATTAACGAGAAGATATAAACGGTCGTCAAGCGAAGATGGCCAAGACAGTATGGTTTTGATAAGGGTCGTTCTGAAGTGTTTGGTATTTGTTCGCGATTCTCGCGATTTGTGTTTCTAAAATTTTTTATTGGGATCTGTTTTATTGGGATCACAAGTTGATTGTAATTGAGTTAATAGAACGGAACATTATTTGATTAATCTTGTTAATAATGTCATAGTGATACAGTACTTTGTACTAGAATACTTTGAATATTTTATATAGACACTCTTCATGCTCCAATTCAAAAATCTTAGGGCATCTATTCTTAATTAATTCTATTCTTATTCTTAAAATTATAACATTTTGTGCACATGAATCGAAACAAACTTTAAAATTTAATAATAATAATAAACTATTGTAACCGGAGTTCGTATAAAAGTCAATTCTGGTGTCTCGATTCTCTTAATTTTCGTTCATATGCGAATTAAAATCTTTCTCGTCTGAATTACCTCGCAGCGAATACTTGGATTCGTAATTCAAGAGTGTACCACAACGTGCTGAATCTAACATAATTGTTTCGTGTAATTTCCGTAAGTAGTTCAATTGTTCTAGCCAATCGATAATGGATTCTATGCTCCAGAACACAGGTTTAATCGAACTTTGAAGTTTAATCGAAGTTCCATTTTCTGAATATCGAGTTATGTGGAACGTTCTACCTTCTCTTTCTCTTGGTTAATCTAAGGAGTTTTAATGATCAGAAAATTTGTAAAAAGCTCTTGCAGAGTGCGAGAGATTCATGGCAGTTGAGTCCTATAGCTGTATGAAGCTCTGGAGTCAACAAGAGGAAAGATAAGTAGAAATTAATGACTTTTCCTTCATTCTCTGCTCTTTTCCTCCCTTGAATACATTTCCCATTTTTACTTCCTCTCATAAACTTGTTTTATTTTTTCCTTCTATTCCCTGCAATGATTTTTCTTTCCTTCTCGTCCCTTCTCCTTTCCAGTCTTCTCTTGCATATCTTTCCCATTTTGTTTCCTCCATTTCTTCCTTTTTTCTTTCGTCCTCTTTAATTTTTGCAAACGTAAGTAGGTATTAATGACCTCTTTCCTCTTTTTTTCCTCTTCTTTTTCATTCCATTTCTTTCTTCTGCTTCTATCTTTCTTTCTTTCTTTTCATAAACTTCTCATAAACTTTGTTCTTTCTATTTCTTTTCTCTATTTTCTCTTGCTGTTTCTATTTTTCCAAATATATATAAATAGATACTAATAGCTTCTCTTTTTTTCTCTTTCCAAATTTTTCTTTGTCTAATTCTTTCTGTGCTCTCTACATTTACCTTTCCTTTTTCCTGCCTTTTATTTTATTTATTTATTTATTTTTTTGTTTCTTTTATTCTCTCCTGCCTTCCCATTCATTCCTTTATCACCTCTATTATTTTAAAAATATATACACAAAAGTATTTCAATTTAATTAATTTTATATTCCCAACATATATTAGAAATATTTATTTGTCACCATCTCTATCCTTTCTTTGTTTCTTTTTCCTTCAAGAAAAATATAATTTCAATCTCGTTGTGCACAAAATACCGTCGTTACTAGAAAAAGACTAGAAACAATCCTTCACGCACAAGACAGCTATATACCATCGCATTCAATTGTACATTCCGCTGCAACAACCACCAAGATCTTTAAGCTAATGTATTTTTCCTGTCTCGCGTCGAGTAGACTGAATTAATTCCAAAATGAATGGAGCATCGCGTTATACTTACACGTAGGTCCCAACATACGAGTTGAATCGCGAATATACTTTATATTCATCAAACTTCAAACGATAAGAACTCCAACTAGGCTTGCAACTGCGCTAGGATTAAACTGCACAAGTGATACTTCATGAAATCTGGGTTAATTATACGGAGGAAGATCTTAAAATAACATAACGTAGGATAATTACAGAAGATCTTAAAATAACATTAATTTTTCGCTGTTTTCAATGACTATAAAAGGATGGAGAGGAGAGGGGGGGACGACACTTTTGTGCAACAAAGCAAGAAAGTTCTCATGTTTAGACAAATTCGATGCATGCTCGAAATCTCTTGAATGTTCGTTATCTTATCAGACTTGTTGATTCTGCAATTGATTTTGATATTTTGCATCGTGTATTGTAGACGTGTACAACGAAGAGCATAATTAAATCAACAGTCGCAGACTTTGTATAAATCTTTTTTTATTTCGACATGGAAAAGACGAATATAATAGAAATATTTTATTATATCGTTTTTCGAGAAGGCAATTTAAATTAAATTAATTTTCACATTTGAAATAAATTTTTTCAAAAGTTCCAATGACCGAGAAACGAGAGATTTTTTTTATAAAGGCTATTTTAAATTTCAAAGAGTTGTAAAAAATAATATGGATGAAATCTCCTTGGTTTTTAATAACTCTCAATGCGCAAGGTGACACATCTAAAACGATGTTTCTCAAAATTTCTAATGGTTTGAGAAGAAAAATTTTTAAGGTATCTTACAGCTATCAAAAATATAGGAAATTTGATAATATAATTGTCTAATAAAAGTTAATATTTAATTTAATTTAAGTTAACCCGTTAAAGTTGAAGTAGTTTATCGTAACGTTACAAATATTTTGAATGTTTTCGTCGCGCTCGCGTCACATAAGCTCGCCGAATCACTTAGATATCGAATACACTTATCGATCCTCCGGTAATTCAAAACCGGGGAGCGAACCGAGGTGCTCGACGAACAGTTTGAATTGCATTGCATGAAATCGCGTGCACAGTGCATCTCGAATACGAAAGCAATTTTCTTAATCGCGATTTGAATAATCGAGCCCGACGCCGATCTTTCTAATCGGATCTTCATCAATTTCCAGAGGGATGCAGCTGCGCTTGCATGCAATCGGGATTTCACGATTCGAGCAAACAGAAGACAGTCCAACTGACTTGGGAAACTTGAGATCATATTGTTGTCAAACTCGTTATTTCGTTACACGTTACTAAACTAATTATAAGATCTTGTAATGACAGATAAAACAGAATTTCAGGACCTAATCAGACAGAAGTTTACCTAACGATATATGTACAAGTCTGAGATCTGAAAGTCAT
>KQ435711.1:4176741-4190481 GCA_001276565.1 Melipona quadrifasciata
TGTCGTCCGATTGCTATCACGATTTGAAATCACCCACTGACTTCTCGTCACTCATCGTTCGAGAAACGCGAAGGAAAATTGGACAACAGTCACACCACGACGCTTCTTCGCAGAACGGTATCTATAAACTGAAAGCCGGACGAAGCAACGCGATCGCGAAACTACCCGCCAACCCGATCGTCCACGAGATATCCCGAACGAAAACGAAAGATTACGAACGAAGACGGCCGATGTTTCCCGTAACTCTCGAACGTAAGTTCTGTGCGATTTGAAATTAACAGAAGAAAAACGAACCAATAGAGAACATTATTTGCTCGAAAATAATAACTCCCTCTGCTTTTAACAATCAGTCTCATTTTCTCATCCTCGACAGTCTCAATTTCGACTCGTCGTTACAACGATAAGATCTTTCACAATAAAGCTGAATAATTTAAAAATAATCATTCCGTCATAGAATTTTCTATATTTAGTGTATTCTACGTGCAATCTCTTTTTGTTGATGTCAAAAAAGATTTGCGAAATAAATTTAACAAGATATATTTAATTACCATTAGACAGGAGCCAGGCGTCATTCCCTCTAAATTCCATGTTATTCCATCTTTCATCCATGCATTTGGAAGTTGATAAATCTGTAACAAACTCATTTGTTGGATCAGTAGTTTAAGAAAACTTGACAAAATTCCACACCACTAAAACAGTCCCGACATTTGGAAAAAAAAGTAAATAAATAACCAGAAGGATTACTGTACAATTATTTATGTTACGAACTCGAGCAACAAACCCGAGTATTTTGCTTCGCAACGCTAATTCACTAGCACTAATTGTGAAATAGGAAATTTTCAAAATTCAACGCGAAGAGTGCTTCGTCATGTTTAGAACTCCCGAAAATAAGTACGCGACGTTATTAGTCTATGCAGTCGTGTTTAAAAATGCGCAATACTAATTGCGACGCGTCCAGTGCAACCATGCTGGAGGTTGCTGATGAATGTACAACTTTGTACAACTCTTGCAACTGCAACAGGTGATCCAGGAGCAGCAACAGCTTTCCACGAATTCAGTGGAAGAATTTGGGCATTTTGTAAACGCAACGCTACATCAAGAAACGCGATCGTTCATTATCTAACGCGAAGAGTAAAAATAAAACTGGAAATAGCGATGAAATAATGTCTCAACGCCAATTCCAAAGCTAAATTCAATGAAAATTATTATTATAACAATACAAAACTGCACGAACGAAAAGCTACTTCAAATATACACTCTAAAATTAATTAAAAGCAATAATTCTATAATTTAATTCAAAACAATAGGAAGCGAGATAAATTTTATTATGTATAACTCTAAAATAACTTTAAAAATTCACAATCACAAAATCATGATTTGCAACTCCAAAACAAACACGATTGTCATTTTTTCGCAACTCTAATTTAAACTGTAATCAATTTCTCGCAACACTAACAAACAGGCGTGAAACTATCTCATAACTCTAATTCAACCCGTAACTGATTTCTAGCAACACTAACAAGAAAAAAAGCGATTTGCCCAAAACAAAGATGAACGATGATGGAGAAGAAAAAAAAAATACTACAAATACTAAAAGAGCATAGTGACAAAGTAGTAACGAGACTAACTTCCCATGTTCTGCAATCATTTAAATGATTCAGAGGATGAGAAGCCATTTGTTGCGACCCTCTTCGTGGCAATTTGCCGGGTCTCTTCGGCTTTTAGCCTCTTATTTCTTCGAGCGCAATGCCCGCTGAAACATACATCTAGCTCGAGTCTTCCTAATCGCAAACAAAAAAATAATTTACAAAGGTGAAATAATAATATAAATTGCGAAAACTGACCCCAATACACATGGACGACCATCGATCATAGTGATCGTTGTCCGCTCGCATGTACGTGCTCGAGCAATACTTATATAAACGTTCGTTTCATGACCTACTCGTGACCTATCCACGATCGCGACCGCCATACTAAATCCGAAAAATCGAAGAGTAAACCAAAAACAAATGGCATGCTTCATTTGTACTAATTTCACTGTCGATTTTTCAAATTGGATTTCCAGAAACAGGTTGGGCACACGACCAGAGACTGCCAACCTGTCCGGCCCTACCTACTTATAATTAAACACAGGCATACCAGAAAGTAAGCTACCTATCCTAACCCGTCGCCCTATATTTAAAAAATGGTAAAACAGGCACACCAACACACTCACTCCACGGTTCTCACACACATCACTCGGACGCAGACCTGAACTAGAAAGGACGTCCCGGGACACCTCCGACACCCGAGCTTAATACGCAACTTTCACACTCTAATTTACGTACCATTTTCCTGAAATCGACTGACATTGGCTAGCTATTATTGCGTAAAATGTAATTAAAACACGTTTACAACTTACATCTTTTGTATTTATTAATAACTGAGAAAAAATACATACAATTTTTTTCTATAGAAATTACACGTGCAAATTAACTTGGAATCATTATTATTGTTCGCGCGCGTGTGTAGCGAGACGTGATCGTGTTTAGTAAAGATTGTGGACTATATATTTGCGCGTTGGGTAATAGGGGGCTTGTCCCCTCGTGATAACTTTGTGTCGCTAGAGAGTGAACTTTATCTATCGAAAGTCGAAATGATTCTGAATTGGAAGCCGAACGAAAGCCTGAACGTCTTCTCGGTTTCCCTTCCTTCGGCTTCGGAAAATCGCGGGTCCAAGGTAGAGCACGAAAGGCCAGATACTCGCCCTCCTGAGTCATCTCGCTGGCCCGTGCTTCTCACGTGTTCGGGGAAGTTGGTGCCATGCGTCAATCCATTTTGTCTGCTTAGAACAAAGTCCAGCCTTGTGGCCAAGGGGTTCTGGCCTGCTAAGAGTACTTAAAAACCAATAAATTTTCCCTGTACGTACCTGCACCCAGACCGTGGGTATTGTACCATGGCACCTCTCCCGAACAATTATAATTGTAATTATTATAGTATAATTATTGTAATAATAATGTAATTATAGTGTATTTATTAGGCATTATGATAATAAATTTATAATTCTTTAAATTAATGCATAAATATTTTAAATATTTCAACTTATAATGAATGCAATAATAGAAACGACGCAATTCCACATCCTAACCACAGACACACATGTGGAAAATACGTCGTGCACAACACTAACACACTGTCAGTCGCTGAGAAATTTTTTATAAAATTGCAAACTACGGTCATCGTGTCCAATGTTTTTCACCCATCCAAGTAGCACCTAGGCACGTGAGTGAGACCCTGACAATGAACACGGAAAAAGTTAAACCTGAAAATCCTGAACTAAAAAAATTATTTTATGCAATTTGTACCTAACGAACTATTATTTTATTTCAAACTATAATGACTCTACTCTTCTTAATGAGAATTAAGATAATGAACGGGACTTGAATTTGTTCAAAAAGATGTTATGAACACTCTAAGAATTGATTCAAACAATCAAAGTCAAACAATTGACACCAAATTAAATTTTAATAGAAATAATCTCAGACAACTTCTTCATCAAAGCACATTTTCGAAAATGAGAAAGTATTATTCAAACTTGTTGATTCAAAAATCTACCTACCGTGAAGCATCTTCTTGCACATAAAATTTTATACATCTTTTTACGGAAAAAAATCTGATCTATTATATTTCAAGTTCTACTGTGGTTCATAATTATAAAACTTAATCAATTCAATCAAATAATACTATTATAAAAGATAAAATTAAATTGGAAATCATTATAACAATTATTAATTATTAATAACTATAACAAAATATATTACCGATATCAATAAGTAATAACTGCATCTTTCACGAAGTCGGAGGGTATCCGTCTTCTCTACTATGAAGATAATAGATACTATTTATCTATTCATATAGATATTCACATGGATATTTTACTTTTGCAGACATTTATATTGGAGATATTTTGATTTTATAAGTAATTATTACAACTATATTCAAACTATATAAAAAATATATTTTTAAACTATTTGTTAAAATCGCGATGTGCAAGAAGCCCTATCCTAATCACAATACTTTGAATACACAAAAACTTTGAAAAAACTGCTACTACTCACAAGTATAAAAAATATCCGCGGTCACTATGCCCATCAAAAATTTTACGTATACAACCAGGCACTCGTGTCGATTCGAACTTTTCGTCCTACGACATGATTGAATAACCGAAGGAACATAAACGCATACGACTCACGAGATAGATGTGAAGAATGTTATCATTGATGCTGCACTGGAGCAGGAAAAGTTATCGTGAAGATCCTCTTCAAGTAGAGAATCTCATGACAAAAGTGAATGCCATGAAAACTTTCCTGAAAATTATAAAACTGTTTGTTTCTAAAGGCACAGTGTTATTTGTAATTTAAATTTTTATAATGACAAAAATTGGGACTGATAGTTTGAGATGTTCTCATTTTATAATTATAATTTTACATTAGACTTCAATAGAAACTACAGAAAATAGAATTTAAATACAGTATATTTAACTTTTGAAGCATCATAAGATCCTTAGAAGATTAGGGGAAGTGGAGAGTGTAGAAAATCTGTAGCAAAACATTAAACAATAGTATTTATGTTTAAAAGCAAAGCAAAATCTTAAGTTGGTGACAATGAAAGATTCTTACATTCTCGGCTTTAAAGCCATCGTTGAATTTTCCCCCAAAACATTGTTGCTGATTTGAAGCATCTGTAACAAAACATCAAACATTACACTTTGTTGTTAAATTTGAAAAATTGAATAAATTGAAGTACAACATATAAAACTACTTACGATCTTGATCTTCTGGCAAGACCTTATCCTCTTGAACACTAACTCTAATACCGAAAATAAATATTGAACATAAAAAAATATGAGAAAAGAAAAATAAAAGACTATCAACGCACGCGTTTAGGTAACAACCGGCGAACTCGCTGGCTCTAACTTCACGAATTAAATTTAAATAAATTAATAAGAGCCATTTCGCTCAGACAAGTATTAAAACATTACGCAACAAACACTGATTCTACTAACCGCATTGCGCACGGTCACAAAAATTTTCTGAAAATAAAGCTGATTAGTAGGGGAAGGGCGAGGAGTACGTTCATTTAGAAAATATTGCTATTTTTCTAGAATGATTACAAAGAAACTTGAATATGTATTGCCCATTAGTATTTGGAAAAAGTAAGCATATTGTAGCAAAGTATAGTAACAGTAAAGTACGAAAACTTTGAATTTAATAATCTAATACAAGAATATATATATCCGTTTAAAAGTATATACCATTAAGTTACTTCGAAATAAAATATTAATTGATTTAATTTTTTCCATTTTCATTCTTGTATCCCATATAATTATGAAATGATGTATTGTGAATTAAATTTCAAATATATATAAATTATATAACAAATGTTGCCTAGAATGAATAAAATGTTACCAATTTTCCGTGAAAGTTTATCAGATTGTTCATTAATAATCGTGGCGTCTATGCATTCTATGCTATCTTTATAACCTGCACAAAAAGAAACCTAAAGTTAGAATAAATATATCAAATGAAGGCAAATATTCAAAACAATAATCAACTTTAAATTCTGTTTAAAAAGTATAGTACCAATAACCGTAAGAGTGAAATCGACGAATGAAGAAAAATTGGTGCAAAAAGTTTCAAAGCATTACACGATTTCGTTGTCGTAATGCTCAATTAATTGTTAAACATACGCGTATTAATTAAATGATACTACGAATGAAGTATAAATAGAAGAGCATTGAAGAAGCGACGCCATCAAAAGGACTCCACCGATAGATTAGAAATAGTTACGAATCTAATGCAGCGTAATACGTGTGTTACACGAAATTCCATAACCGAATGACTCCCTGTGACGTCTCGTCCTTCGATTGAAAAGGTAGTAGCGAATGGACTGATCCTATCCGAACAAGCACGATAAGTAAGACGAACATAAATATTGTATTCGTGTTGTTGTTTTTTACTTCAAATTTCGAGCTTCATGGCCTTTTATTTATAAGGCCTTTATTTGATAACTGAACAATTTTATTATATTACGCAATAAAATTATTACTTTAACTATTAAATACGTACATTCTTAATAAGTTATTGTTAACATAATTATTAGAATTGTTAAGAATTACGCAGTATGAAGTTAAAGTATCAACAAATAATAGAAGTGTATATGTAAAAACATAAAATAAAATGTGTGTGTGTATGTAATAATGAGTTAGTCAATTACAAAGTTACAATATTTCTACCGGTTAGAAATGAAATTAAATTTTGATATATCAATTTTAAATCATAAATAACTTTTAGCATACATGTTCTATTTAAATGTTTATATGCTATTATTTCTTTAATTATTAAAAATCATGTGTAAAAATTATTTGGTTACTTTAATCTCTTACCAAATCTCAATGAATTGAAGCCTTAAATAAGACAAACTTTAATTGAAAATGTATGTGTTAATTTAAAAATTTACAACACAAACACAAATCTAATAATAGCTATTGATTTAAATTTTTACCTGAGAACTTCTGGATAACACTTCTTTCTGGATGATTTTTCTGAATAACATTTCCTTTTTTATAGAGGTGTGCTTCCTTTCACCATTAAAGGTGTTCTCGCTTAAAAATCGATTATGAGAAATATCGATTACATTCGAGAATCGTAGGAAGTGTATTGCTTATTTCACCGTTGCAGCGCTGTAATCGCGCACTTCGCGCAAAATGATAATTTGAAATAAAAAGGAAAAAAATTCTGGTCAAAATTCATGTGACATTCTTAAAATAGAACGCAAATATTCATATACTAGATAAAAAAATTGTCAATACTTTAAACTGTTAAATAATTTCGTGAAAAAAAATTTATAGAACAATTAACTTGATTTTATTTTAAAGAGTGGAATCTCCACTTTAACAATCCTGAGTTTATTTCGTTCAAAGATATTTATTTTTACAACATGCAGCAAATGTAAAAATAAAAATACTTTCCTTCTCGAAAATTGTAAAAATTCAAACATCTCACCGAAGAGAAGTTTTTCCATCATTGAACAACTTTTTCATGATCAATCATAATCTTGAAAATTGAAATCTTCCTTTTACATTTGTTTTCGCTACGATTTTACTTTAAACAATAATTCATTAATTTTTAACGAATTATAACAACAAATGACTTCATATGCAAGAAAATGACTTCAAAATTTTAAAAACGAACGATCTGCAAAAAATAATTTACACCACACAATATAACTTTATTTGTGGAACTAAATATATACCAAACAATATTTATGGGAACATTTCTTTGATACTTCCAAGCATTTATAAAATTGAGTTTACAGGATTCATTCAAACTCTGAAATTACATACTAAGTAAAAAACATCACATCTAATTCATATCTAATTATGTTGTTAAAAAATATATTTCAATCAATTCTTTCTAATACCTTTAAATAGATGTAAATAATCAAATGATATAATGATGTATATAATGAATTTTTCATCTCAATTTCTATCAATCACTGTTTTAAATCTTTATATTCCTTCATTAATGAAGTATCACCACGTTCAATTCAATAAATAATTCTCGAAGCAGATGTGGCCATACTATCCATATTTTTTAATTTTAATTTTCATCACTAGTAGTGCTGTAGTGCAAAACTTGCCTGAATTAGTATGACAAGATGTGACACGAAAATGGTAAGGGAGTCCTGAGACCCCTCAATTGTGGATCGAAAAAATATATTGTATGGGAGGTCTCTTCATATATCTCGTCTGTATCTGTGGTATCGTTATTAAGTCGAGAATACAGATCACACTACAATATCACTATGCTATTAAACTACTTGCAATTTGAAAATATATAATTTTCAGAAATAAATAATTTCTCTCTGTTTTGTCTTTTTCGCGTTGTTTGTATAATATTCCTTTTAAATCTCGATTTCAGAGAAATATTCGTAGAAAAATGTTCACGAAGGAGATTTATAATACAGCAGCGCGATTCTAATTTTAACTGTGCGTTCTTAAAAGAACAAACCACTTCCAGAACTTCTTACTTCATTTTTGTTCACTGCAATAAATTTGCACGTGGTAATGGATTATCGACTCGTCTCCTTTTGTTTAAATAACATTAATCTCTCTTTAGAAAAATTCGTGTTGATAACCGGAACAGAAATGGCGCAAACGATACAAATTTCGTGGGACATTTGAAATCAGAACAGATGGCGATAGGGAGTCCGCGGTTCTAAGTTCATAGTGAAAAATGGCCGGCGCCAACGATTGTTTACCGTGGCCTGTAAAACCTGTTACAAGGAGGAAATCGAAGGCGAGGTGCTAGCATTTGATCCACAAACTAAAATGCTAATCCTAAGTATCCTTTTCTTATAAATTCCCTCAAAATATCGTTCTTCCCGAAAACTATATGTATGCAGCGCTCATTCGTCGCTCGTTTAACATTGCCGCAGTGTAAATAACTTTAAAGCAATCTATAACAGATTTTGTGAATTTTAATGAATGGTCACTGAGCTACGTTTCGCAATTTCACACGGGAAACGTGCAATATCGCTTGTCAATTATTTGATCATCATCTAACCAGTTACACAAAGTCAGGTTAGTTTCGTCATTCAATCAACCATGCTGGATTTTTCGTTGCTTTTCATTGCTCTGTTTATTCGTTCGTCCATGTGTTTTCATGCATCGCGCGGAAACTTTCACTCTCATTTTTTCTAAGGATTTAGGAACAGAAACATTTCTAGCATAGGAAAAAAATTAGAAAACTATGCTTATAACCTGAGAATTTATCTTATAGCCAGGTTCTCTATGACTGAAGTATCATGAATGAAACTGCAGTTAACTTTCATATTTTACGATAACAATAATTCCTTAACTGATATCTATCAGAATGTCCGTCATCCAGCGGAACACCAACGTTAAACGATGTACACATAGTAAATTTATCCTTGGTATCAGAGGTTCAAGTAAAACGAGAAGTTAGCCCTACGACAAGTGATCCACCGCAAAGCCTTAATTTACAAAAGCTGAACAGAAGAGTACGTAATCAAATTGAAGAAAAAAAAAAACTGGTAATGGCTCTGCAGGCCGGAGTATCTCCAGAGGGACAAAAACTCTTCAGTACTATATCAAAGACTATCCCAGAAATTACGTGGAGTGGAGCAAATATTGTTGTATTTGACAATGTCACAATTAGACCGCCGTACAAAGTTGACAATGTTCATGGAAACACGGAGTCTGGAGCATATAAACATGTAAAAAAAGTGGTGAGTAATTTAAAGAACTGGAATATCGTAGTGTATTGTAATCCATGTGTTTCGTTGATCCAACAGGTTGAAAAACACATTAAAGATACAGAAGCATCACAACAGGCACAACAGCGGGAACAACAACAACAACAACAGCAACAACAGCAACAGCAGCAGCAACAACAGAAGCAAAAAGGAGGTGCGATGCAATAAAATTTCAAAAAGGCTCTATACCACAAATAAAGCTACCATGCTTTCACAGAAGTTCCAGTCTTTGAAGAAAAGTAGGAAATGATGATAACAAGACACTAAGACATAAAAAAAGCGCCACTGCAAACCTACTACGTAAGCCTATCAAGAAAAACCAGCATTAAAAATTAAATTCAGATTTATTCAAAGAACGCACTTCACGGGAATCAAGTGCAAATCGATTATCGAAATTTTAAAGGAGTATCAAGCCCATTGATAATATTGTATGAGCAGCATTTTGGAAATCTTTTCTTTTTTACCTCTTTTGATTTTTTAGCAAAGAGCATAATCTTTGATGAAGAATGCTGTTTATTTTATATAACAAGCTGCCATACAACTTTAGATTTTGCTGGAACTATTGTTCATACATGTGCTCCGATGCAGGTGTGTTTTAGTTTAGTTTAACATTGTTACAAAATACGTTTAATAGTTGTTTACAGATTATCAATGATGGTAGCATGATTTGATTGCCATACGAATATCAAGTTTTTTAACTAATACAGATCGGTGGTCACCATATAATTTAAGTCCGTATGAAACGGTTTAATATATTTTTAACTACTACCACCAATGAAAAAAAAAAGCAAATGATCAACGAAAATTTTCATACGCAAACCATCTGACTTCGATACAGATTAAAATTTTATGTTCACTCGCTGATTGTAATACCATTTTTTTTAAATCGCTCATTATAATACTGTCGATCTCTTGGAATTTGTAAACAAACGAGGAGACAAACGTAAAATGTTGCACTTCATAAAATGTTGCGCCTGCGTCGGCACGAGACGTCTTCAGTCGCGATACGACATTGTAAAATGAAAAAAGGACATTCCCTTGCATTGAGCAAGCTATAAAATTGTTATTTAAAAGAAAACATCAAGCTTGGTTTGTGCAAGGGCAATTTACCCCTCTAATTTGTGGGTAATTTCATTTACAATGAGATAAAATATAGAACTCGCCTCGTGCCCTTCACGTTTTGAACGCGAAGAAAATATAAGACAAAAAAAAAAGAAGGAAAGAAAGATTATAAAAATTAATTACATAAAAAGACACAAATAAATGTAATATAAATTCTATCATCAATGTTTAACATTTATTTCCTTGATCGATATTTCTACCGAGGAAAGACTATCATCTTACATTACACTCTTTTCTGTACTAAAAAAAAAATTTTCTATAAAAGTAATCTATTCTATTCTATGTTCTTCATTCTATATTTTCGTCTAATTCCTCAATCGTTTCCGTAATGTTTGTATTTCGTATGATTGCGTTCAAGTCGTGTGTTACACGAGCTATTCGAGCAGCGGCTTTGAATTTGATAGTTACTCGTTGCTTCTCAGCTTTCTTTTTCCACTGAAATGACATGAAATTACATATTAGCATTTTATCAAAGAAGCAAATTTTTTAAACGTTTTAAAGAAATGTAGAAACTACAAGATATATTTTAATAATTTGAAAAGATTATTATTATATATTATAATACCAACTGTTGTACTATTTTCCTATACATTTAATTTTACTTCTATATGTTTTTTTATTGCAGTATTAGAATTGCACCAAAAAAAAAGATAAAATATCTCTCTTTTCATTTTTATTAAATAAATTCATATCGAGTCGAATAAAAAAATTTATGATAATATTCTTTTTAAAATATGGTTGGAACTAAAAAAGTAACTAGATTTAATGCTCTCTCCCTCTCCCTAAAATGAGAGAGAAAAGAGAGTGAGAAAGAGGGTAAAAACATCGTGGTTGAGTAAATGTGTTTTGAGTAAACGTTTTGAGTTTGTTATACTGTCCGCATATTCTATATATAATTTTTGCCTTTTCTCTAATCAAATGAAACAAGGTAATTTCAATTAATCTTATCGGGAATCGCACGCAATTTGAATTTTATGAAATACACGTATACGGACCTATACATAGAAATTACGACTAATTTCGTTTTTGAGCGGGACATTGTAATAAGCGGAATTTTGATAAACCAATTGTAAATATCTATAGAAAAGTGTTACAAATTCTGTTGAAGTTATTCAGCCCTACGAATTTATAAAGTCCAATAATAATTCTTAAATCTTAAAGAGATCTATGCGGCAAGTGTTTATCCTAACCTATTACTAAAGTTGACAAACCAGTGATGATATAAACGTGTTCTTTAACGAATAATTTTGCTCGTAACAATTGAAAAAGAAAGAATTGATAATAAAACTAATGGGAGACACAAATTATTCTACTACATGTGCAGTTACCACAGTCTTATTCAAAACACATTCTGTTTGTTTACTAGTGTGATAATACTTGTGTGTGTGATTGTTAACTCACATTTTCATCACGTGATGGTAAGTTTGCAACATAATTTTTCATTTCTTCCTTTTTTGGGTCTGTTATAGCTAAAACAGACACACAACCATCTACCATTCCTAGAACTATACTTTTGCCATCATAAGTACTATCAATGGCGCTCAGTTCTGCTTGAACCCTGTAGTTTGCTATGATCTCACAGTCCAGTGATCTATGAATCAAGTGTATGACAAAAATTATCATCATTTTAATGTTTTATCTATTTACCTGAATACACGTATGGTTTTTCTTCCACTATGGTAATAGAGAACATATTCATCTGTGCGGTTAAACATGGATATTACTGTGAAAACACCCTCTGCAACTTTTGGAATATAGGTCTTTACGGTGGTACCTTTCTTCAATTCTAAAAGCTCCAAACCACCTCTGAAATATTGAATTTGTTGAAGCTGTTGAAACTATTTATTGAAATATCTTCAAATAAAAATTACCTGCTGGGCGCGTATAAAGTATATTTCCCATCTTTGCTAATATTTCCACTCCATTTGGGGATTGTACGGATAAACTTCTTCTTATTTATATCCAAAATGGTACCTTTATCGGATCCAATGATTCCTACCCAATGTGGTTTATTTGGCATCGGAGTAATACATAAAATATCCTGTTGAAAAAATATAAATTATGCAAAATTCCTTTTTTTATGAAATTCGATTTTCTTCTTTTTATATATTGGAATTCTTACTTTAAACCCTGGTAATTTTATTGGTATTTTACTTATTAGTGCTCCAGTATTTGCATTATAGATGATGACACAATCTCTGTTGCCCTTATCAGATGCTGGAGCAATCAAGAAAGAATTGTCAGAAGTCATTACAACATTCCGAAATGGCGTACTTGTGTGACTTCTGACTAAATACTCCAATGTAAAAATTCTCTTGCCATCTATTAACAACGATTGATTAGTTAGTATCATTAAGAACCTCCAAATCTTCTATTAATTATCAATATACCAGGAATAGTTCTCATAAAAAGAGTAGCAGTAGTTTTCATGTTTTCTACTCCTGCGGGATTTTTCGGCCTTGAAACAGCTATGAATTTAGATGAATTTTCGACCAACATTAGTTGCCTCACGTGCTGTTGCTCCTCTTTGAACAATACTTGCTCTGTAATTCTGTTCCATATCAGTACGTTACCTGATTCTGTTGAAACGATATATCTGTAACACAGCAACATATGTTTGACGAATTAATTGTAACACGTGTATATAGAATTATTTTAATAATTCGTGTTTTCATTGTTTTTCATACGACAAATTCTACAGAATTAAAATTAAAATATTTGTTAAATTCATTAATATTTGATTATATTATTTTAATATTTTTTTACGTAGAATGAGAGGATTCGATGTATATGAGAAGGAAAGATTTTCATTCGAAAAAAGATAATGCGGTTATAAATATTTGTAGTACTTGTGCAGAAAATATGAATATGTTGTCTTGAGTATATAGTAGTTTTCTTTGAACTATTCATCTTTTTTTTTTCTAACATTTTTTTCTAATTTCCTTCAATAAAATCATGTCATTCTGTACGTATAATATATTATTGCTTGGAAAATTCACACTTCCAAGCAAATACAATTTAAATAATATTTTAATTAATTAACTTTTCTTTTCTCTTTAATCAGCATCAACAAACCTGAAATTAACAATGTCTTTATACAGAATTATTAATCTATTGAGGACCAACCGTGTGTTAATGCAACCTTCATTAGCAATCTTTTTCCAGTCAACTTACATTATCAAATTTTATTTTTCAATATTGGAACTATGAAACGAAATTTTAATGCTCAAAGAATTTCCTTAATATTCCTTTATCATTATGTCTTCCACCTAAATTCTAAAACTTTATAAAACTTAAAGA
>KQ435711.1:4202638-4231435 GCA_001276565.1 Melipona quadrifasciata
ATGAATATTTTACAAGAGTAAACTTAAACAATTTTGGAAAGAGGGCATAATGAGGCTTCCTGAGAGATGGAAGAAGGTTATAGAACAGAACGGTTCATATATAACATAATAAATCCATCTTAAACAAAAAATATCGTGTATTCATTTCGCATCAAAAAAAGGGAAGAAACTTAGGGGACAACCTAATATCAATGATTTTAATAAATTTCAAATATTTAAAAGGGGATAGAGTTGAGATTGGAAGAAGAGTTTGAAGAAGAAGAATTTTAAAAATGTTTGGAACACGGGTACATTATATTATGTCTTATTCGTTTCACTGTAAATAAATAATAATTTGAAATTCACCATAAATAAAAAATAAATCACTGTATCGCTGTATTAAATTTAACTTCAGATATACTGCAAGTAAAAAAATAAATTAAGAAGTATTGTCAACGTTTCAAAAATAATTTAATTGTAGAAGAAATTAATTAAGACTCATGGGAAGTCCAATAAATTTTCTTTTTCTATTTTAAATATTTGAAATCTCGCGGTTACGACTAGATATTTAATTACCTTTGCAAGTTTGTCGTTTCGATTTTCTCTGGAAGCCTTTCATCCCTCAAATTCGCCAACAGTTTGGAAGCCTCGTTATCTAAGCTTCTGTTAACGATGTCTAAGAATAAGCTGGCTTTCCTCAAGTTTTGCAAGTTAATGTTGTTGATGTATCGTATGTACGCCAGGCAATGGTTTTTAGTGTTCTTCACGTTCAAGATACCATTGATCACCTCTGTGACTATTCGATAAATGAAAATTGAACGATGATTCAATTTAATTTTAGATTTAATCATTTCACGAGGTCCCTCGCCTTTTCCGATTTTCTTTCCAATAGTCTTAATTGTTGTAACATCAATTTAAAGAATTTAAATTCAAAATTCCATAAGAGTACAATTGATCTTTTTTTCCAAATCGAAACAATAATTCTTACCATAAAAAGAGATTAATACACAGATGACTAGTAATTTGTCCTAAATTTTACTAAGATCTTGGGTATTCAATTTTACTTCTGTATTTTACACTGTCACAGATATAGAATTAATTATTAATAACAATTTCATTGTTATTAATAACAGATATAGAAGATTGTTATTAAATTTAATTGTTATTAAATACAGATATAGAATTAGTTATTAATAACAATGGAATTAGATGGAACAAAAAATTGAAGATTCAGAACTACGTTTAAATTTTAACCATACCTGACATGAAATAATTATGCATGGTATCTTTGTCAAATTTCCCACTATTGTACAAAGACTGTGCTCCCTTTCGGAATAGCTTCTGCATTTTCACCATCGTGTCCCACCAAATAGCCTGATCTTCTTGCTGCAGCTTTGGTATCCTCTAAATTGCAAGGAATTATTTATGTACTTTAATACCTTCGTACCTTCCCTACTCTCTAATGAGAAACTTTAATCACTTTGTTGTTAAAATTCTTCAAGATGGACGATATTGGCTGCAAGATACTTGTGGGTGGAACTGCGTTACTGTCCTTCTTGTACCATTTGTCCAAAAGTCCGACGTCCATCCCTTGGCTCTCCAATTCTGTCCTCAACATTTCCAATTCCGAGCTGAGAACGTACGTTGGAATTGGGCGATAACCGTATTTCTGTCCGAGGAACACCTTGAAGGAATTTTAAAACGTGTCTCGCGCCATGTGTTTTCAATGTTGCGATTAATGGGATCGAATTATTGTCAATTCTCTGGAAACGTACGTACGCGCTCCGATCTGGCTGAACTTCTGAAAATTTGTCTCTTTCATAGACGATTTTTGACGACTTAAAAGTTTTCACTCCTTACAGATTACAACGAAATCTTGGCTAAAATTTTAAAAATAGGCCCCTTTTTAAATAAAAGTAATATTTATAAATACGAAAGGGATTTCTGCCGAATCAGAAATTAAGGCTCGAAATATTTATCGATGTTATTTTATCCGTTAATATTTCGAATATTTTATATTATTTTAAATCGGTATCTAAAATATTTATTTACTTCTGTAATTGTTCGGAATACGAACGTGACACAGCGATCAATTGAAATAATCTAGGTGAATTTTGAGTCGTCAAAGATCCTTCCTCTGAATATTATTTATCCTTATTTAACCTTCGTCATTATCTTCCCAAAATTTTCGCCAAATCGAAACACGGACGTTTCCTTTTTCCATTTTTTTTTTAATTTCATACCACGAAGTTCGGACCCATCGAGAGTCTCTGACAATTTTCTATTTCCCTCATGCAGAGTTCCGTGGTCATGTGATCGTCAGTAGCCTCGTCTCTTACACCCCATCTCATATCAACCACCTGAAATTAAAAATTATTTATTCAAACGATTCCCTCGTTGTTTCTTCCTTCTCCCAGAATTTCGTCGATTTAAATTTAGAACGCATAGCACACTCGTGGGGAAAGTTTTAGCTTACGCGGTGGAATTCGTGCCTGGTACGAGAGAAATCAATTCTTCAAGGTCGACAAATCGCGTTTCGGTAACGCAGGTTTTAACACCTTTCAGCTATATATCCGTGACCTGTGATGTATTCGCGCGATTGACTTTTCAAATATATTGCACAGAGAGAAAAATGCTTAGAATTTTTTGTTCTTAACTGTCATGCTCGACGTAGATCTTACAATTGATTATTTAATAATTACCTGGAACTCCAGCCCGTGCTTTTCTCTGCAATAATCTTTGAGCTTTGGATAACACTGCGCCATTAACGTGTTCCGCTCCATCGTTGTATCTGGATTGAAATATTTCCTACGTTTAAATCTTTACATTTCGCTTCGCGACAATTCGATAGTTGTAGACAAAATTTCTCATTGTTGGATCAAATCTGAGATTCATCTATTGTTGCTAAAAAGAACTTTTTCAAATGAATTTATTTGTGCACATTTGAATTCACGCTCGTGGCAATTTCAGTTAGTGAAATTAATAAACTGCGGCTGCTTATTTTAATTAATTTTTTCTTTTTTATCAACAAAGTATCAATGAAACAGGGAAGAAAAATTTCTTTCATTAGATCAGCATTACATTTTGGATGTTTTATAGATCGATTTTATTATTGTCATTTAAGTTATGTATTTATATAACTTTATGTAATTTTGTATATTTTTTGTACATTTCACTCGTATGTTCAATTTTGCTTTTGCTATAAATACGTAAACATCCGTGATCTAGTAATCAAGATCTACGGAAGCACATGCGTATTATCAAATAATTCTGTAGAATTATTGTCAACGCAATTGACAGTTGGAATTATTGGAGAAAATATGTAATGCCAGTGGAGGATTTAAAAAACTGAAGAGTGAAAAAGAAATACATATTTGCTGTACGTCAAGTTATGTTTAAGTATATCAAATTGTATCATTTAGTATTAAATTTTAATCATTATTCAAGTATATCAAATTATATCACAGTAGTATTCCTAACTTAACGTTACAAAAATAAAAATCAGATCATCTAATCTCTTCATTAAAAAAAAAAAAAAAAAAAAAAACGAATGCGTCAAAATACAAACACTTTCTGTAGCCATAATATGACAAATATTCCAAAGTACCTGTGAAAGTGGAGCTCGTGAATATTCTGACGATTTTCGAGCTAACGGCTGGCAGAGATTTCAAAGATCCCGCGAAGATCGAGTCGATAGTAGTTTCGTCCATTTTCTTCTTTAAGTTGCAAGAAAGTCGTTTTCTATATCATACCTCAAACTTCATCAGGTTACCAGCAACATTGCAAGGGTACTGAGATCGTACCCAGCATTTCGTTGGCATTTATAGCCTGTGAACATATACTCTTTCACCCCTAACATCTCTCACGTGGGTATATCCTCGCCCCCTGATCACGCGGTCTGATCAACGAGTCATCTGCTGTATTCTTTTCCTACGAGTTTAAACGCACTTTTTCGTACGTAACGCTGAGCAATTGTTGTCAGAGGGAACAAGCGATTAATTCGAGAAGTTCAATTAAGGTGGACGATAGGAAACACTTTGGGGTGGTTGCCAAGGGTTGTTTGCGTCGTTGGAAATGTTCAACGCTCCTCATTGATCTCAAAAGAACGCAATTTCGCGATTCTGGTCGCCGACTCTGACGAGTTTACTATTTTAAAAAAAAATCATCTCCATGAATTCGTCATTCGTCGATTAATTTGCTTCGCCTTTAAGAAATTCAAAGTAGCGATTTGTAGGAAGCGTATTGTTTCTAAGAAGAACCGAGAAGAAAGATAAGTTCAAGTTGCAGCTTCGTACGTGTGTATTTTTCGTGGAGCGGATGTTTCATTCGAAGAAATTAAACGTAGTGATTTCGAAGGAAAATTTTCTGAAGAAACTGAAAAAAGTGACTTTGAATGAAAGGGAAATGTTTGAGCTACAATTTTGTGCTCAAACATTTCGTACGTGCATATTTCCAGAGGGACAAATTTTTTTTTTTTTTCTTTTTGAGACGTTAATTGCAGTGATTTTAGGGGGACATTGATACACCTTGTTCATGGAATGAGATATTACGACAAAAACGCATCTTTAATTTTATTTTGTTATTTCCATCTTATTTTTATCATTCTAAGATACCGATAAGTAGCATAATTTACAAATTGGAATTTAGGTGGAAAATTCCTTTATCTATCAAACATTGTAAAGAATATTGTATTTTGGATATTTTTACACTCTACTGTGTGCATTTTTCTATGTTCAAATGTCCCGCAAATGCATAAGAATCCGCAATCTATTTCTAAGAATAGAAACATCGGTCGCTATTGTGTGGTATTATATAGTGTTTTAACAAAGAATAGTGATTTTTAACGACACAAGGAATAATCTGAATTTCAATTTTGCGCAGGTTTTCTAATGGACCAAACTTAGCACAGATCGAACTTCTTTGATTAAACAATCAAAATGGCACCACCGGACCCCGTAACGCAAATGAACACGTACAAATCCTACGTGACAATGCTGGCCGATCCAGTTTCAAAAGACGAACTGAAACTGAAGGCCGCTCAGGAATTGTCGGAAAATTTCGAGGTATTTATTCGTCGTTGGACAATCAAATTACATTGTTTTCATTTCAATCTTTAAATGGTTTTAGCAACCTTTCAGTTTAATAATTGAAGCTCGTATTTAATTTATACCAAACTGATAAATATTAAGATTTGTAAATATTATTTATAGAAATAAATCTTTCTCTGCAATGTTAGAAACGTAGACGATACAACAGAGGATTGCATAAATCTTTAAATAATGGTACCAACATGTATAATTATTAACTCGTTGCTATAACGCAATATTTTAATTTTATATACAATTTTTTTTTTCAATAAATTTATATTACAGAAATTTTATCCTTTGTTATGTCTGTAAGAGAAAATTTCAAATTTTCAAAATTACAATTCTTGTGAAATGTAAAAGAATGGAACTTTTTTTTAGTATTATGATAAGTTACTGCTTCTCACTGGTTCTTAATAAGTTAGTTATTTAAAATTAGATTTTTACCTATTTTTGCTTGCTGCGTGACTTTATTTGTTACATTACTTATTTTTGGGCATGTAAAATCGTTGCAGGTCATCATGTGCTCGTCGCAATACAAAACGTTTCTCGAGCACATGATAAAGATTTTCCTGAAGATATTACAAGAGGGTGAACCGCACTTTATATCGGAGTACAACATCCAACAAGTGAGGAAGTTGATTTTGGAGATGATACACAGATTACCTAGCAACGAGTATCTACGACCGTACGTGAAACAGATCTTGAGTTTGATGTCGAAATTATTGGAGACCGACAACGAGGAGAATGTGTTGGTCTGTCTGAGGATTATCATCGAACTGTACAAACAATATAAGCCAACTTTTAATCCTGAAGTACGTAGGGGCTTCTTTTTACAAAGTTTTCATAAAATTCTCTCTTCTTTCAACTTTTATCAGTGATATTTCGATTTTTAAACTAATTGAGAAATGTGAAAGTAATTAATTATTACGTTGTTATTATATTATTTGACTAAAAATATTTATTAGTGGTTTTAACTTAAAGATTAAAGATATTGAATTCGAATATATTCTTTAGAAAATTAGAAAATATTGCTTTAGTGCAGTAAAAGTTGCAGCAACTGGGAAACAACTACTTTAAGAGGAAAAGTAATTTGCAAAATCGATGTGGAAAAAATATATATCAACAATGATCTAAAGATTTTAATTGTAATAATTGTAATAACAACTTTGTTTCATAGTCAAACCTAAATACAATGAATCATAATTTAATTCATATTCTTTTCATGGAAACTGTAAACTGATTGAAACTTAAAAGTTTTATTTACAACGGTCATTTATTATCATTTCAATTCGTAGATACAATATTTTTTGCAATTCGTCAAATCGGTGTACAGCGAGTTACCAAAGAACCTGCCAAAAATCTTCGAGCCACGACCACCGTTGAGGGTGAAGGATCTGTCGGAAATAAATATAGAAGCACTTTTGAAAGAAACATTCACGATCACGGCTATACAGAGTGAGAAAAAAGCCGCAGATGGTACTGTCGTCACTGTAAGTGATCTTTTATTTGGTTTTGAAAAGTGAAATGATCGTAACAAGACTGTAGTTATTCATTATAGTATAGATACATCATATCTGTAAAAATTTAATTCCCGTATATTGAGAATTGAGTCCATTGGGACTCGTGCAAATATATTCCATCTTTCTTAGTTCTTAAGTTACAATAAACGAGCTATATTTTATTTTTCAATTCTGTTACAATCCTTGATTTCTTTCTATCTCAATCTTGTTTTGGTTTCAACCGAAAAAGAAACTTTTATACTTTGAGAAAATCTTTAGCACACAATTAAATAATGTCTGGCAATATTTTTTGCTGAAAATTTGAAAAGTTGAAAATATTTAATAGATGATACAATTCTCTGTGTAGATTCTTCAATTATAGTTACTTGTGAAAATATTCGAATACTCATATGAATATATAATATCTGTTATATAAAACATTTTGAAATTTTATTAACATTACGGTAAAAGCTCAGTAAAAGCAAATCTAATGGTTACGAAATATTTGATAATATATAGATATATAAATTTTAGAAAAGTCGCAAAAATATTTAAACAACCTTATATCAATGAACGACATCTTTAACGACTACTCATGCTATGCACATATCTCAGTATCAGTAAAATTTCAAAATGCTTTGTAGAACACTCACAATACATACATAAAATCTCTTCCACGGCAAATGCTTTTATGAGCCACTGTGTATTCACTATAAATCCTCATAAACAACAACCGTTTAATCACAATAATAATTTTCTTCTTCCAGTACAACCTAATTCCTAAAGCAGTGTTGTCTCTCAAAGTGCTCCAAGAATTACCAATCATAGTCGTACTTATGAATCAATTCTACAAACAGAACGTGCACCAGGATGTATCTGACTTCATTCCTCTTGTGATAACGACCATAACCCTGCAACCGAGTCCTCAGCATCGAGCGTCCCCTGGATTCAACAAGGAAGTCTTCGTCGACTTCATGGGTGCTCAGATCAAAACACTGTCGTTCTTAGCCTACGTTATCAGAGTGTACCAAGATGTGGTGTCTCAACACAGTTCGATATTAGTAAAAGGTATCCTAGGTTTGTTCACGCTTTGTCCAATGGAAGTGGCTCATTTACGGAAAGAGCTGGTAATCGCGTCGAGACACATATTGGCCACTGATCTGCGAAACAAATTTATACCGCACATGGAGTGTTTCTTCGACGAGGATATATTCATTGGTCGAGGTTGGACCACGCACGAGTCTCTCAGGCCTCTTGCATACTCGACTCTCGCAGACCTGGTCCACCATGTTAGATTATTGCTGCCATTAAACGATGTGTCCAGAGCTGTGCACCTCTACAGCAAGAATTTGCTCGATCAAAGTCTTCCGACAGCTGTTCAGATGGTTTCTTGCAAACTGTTGATGAACCTGGTAGACACGGTGAGGCAAAGATCCGACGCTGAGAACAGTACACAAGGCAGGGAGCTTCTTATGCGAATCCTTTTGGTGTTCGTACTAAAATTCAAGACAATAGCCAAAATTTACATACCCATTCTGCGTAAGGCCAAGCAGTCTGGTATAGGTGATAAAACGGAGGATGCTAAGCCAGTTGTTCCTGACTTGAACGAGGAGAAAGAGACTGGAAAGTCAAAATTTGGCTTTCCTTCGTCGCAAGCTATGAGCTACAATGTTGCCGACTATAGGAACCTGGTGAAAAGTCTGGTGCACGGCGCGAAGGCCATCACAGCGAACTGCATTAATAGCAAAACCGGCGAAGTGACGCAGTCAAATCAGTTTCAGACAAAGGAGACGTTGGTGTACATTAAACTGGTGAAATGGGCTCTGCCAGCGTTGGATATTTATACAATAGGTCCGCCAACGATTGGAGCTGTCGCTCAACAGGGCAGGCCAGCTCAGTCTCAAACGATCCGTACGAGAGAGGAGAAAGAAGTGTTGGAGCTTTTTGGAAACGTTTTTACTCAGATGAACCCGCAGACATTCCAGGAAATATTCTCAACCTCGATCGACTATATGGTCGAGAGGATCTTCAAGAATTGCGCGTTGCAGATTATCGGAAGTGCCTTTTTGTCTAGTCCCACGATATCGTCCACCTTTGCAACAATATTAGTCGAGTATTTATTAGAAAGGATGGGCGACATGGGATCGAACGTGGAGAGGAGTAATTTATATTTAAGACTGTTCAAATTAGTTTTTGGTAGCGTGTCGCTTTTCCCTGCTGAAAACGAGCATATGCTTAGGCCACATCTAAATCAAATCGTCAATCGAGCCATAGAGTTGGCCATGTCCGCAAAGGAACCTTACAATTATTTCCTCTTGCTGAGAGCTCTCTTTAGATCCATTGGTGGCGGTTCTCACGATCTGTTGTATCAAGAATTCTTACCCCTGCTGCCAAATATGTTGGAAGGTCTGAACAGATTGCAGTCCGGTTTGCACAGGCAACATATGAAGGACTTGTTCGTTGAACTCTGCTTGACAGTTCCTGTGAGACTCAGCTCGCTACTACCTTATCTACCAATGCTGATGGATCCTCTGGTTTCTGCATTGAATGGAAGTTACTGTTTGGTCAGTCAAGGGCTGCGAACTCTCGAACTATGCGTGGACAATCTCCAGCCTGATTTCCTGTACGAGCACATACAACCTGTAAGAGCTGACTTGATGCAAGCCCTCTGGAGGACGTTGCACAATCCTACTGATCAAGCGCATGTGGCTTTCCGAGTCCTTGGCAAATTCGGCGGTGGAAACAGGAAGATGATGATAGAGCCGCAGAAGCTCGAGTACAACAATCGTGAGACCAATTCACCGGCTGTCGTCGTTTACTTCCAAGAGCCCACGAAATCGATCGATTTCCCAGTGGAGAAGGTAATCGAGACGGCATTCAATGCCTTAAAGTCTAGCAACACCGATCCGTTTTACCGTAAACAGTGCTGGGAAGTGATCAACTGTTACTTGGCTGCATCACTGCGATTGGACGACACCAGTGCCATTTTACACAAACTGTTCACATATCCTAATTTCAAAGAAGCGAAAATCTCTCATCAACGAGGACCGCACTACCAGTGTCCGGACATTGTCGCGAGGAATGTTCAACAAACAGCTCTAACAGGATTGTTTGTTGCCTCAGAGGTTAAAGAATTGAGGCCGTTTGCAGTAAACAATGTAGTATCCATCGTAAGGCATTATACCACAGTGGCTGTAGTTCAGCAAGTTGGTCCATTTTGTTTAGCTGGAAGGCAAGTTCGTATGCAGGGTCAAGATCCTCTGGTTCTGATTGACGCTCTGGCTGTTATTATGGGCCACGAAGAGAAAGAACTGTACAAACCTGGACACATGGCTCTGGTTCTAATACTTGAAACTGCGACGAAAATCCTTGGTTCCAAGGAGAGAGCCTGCCAACTACCTCTGATGGAATACTTGGCTGAAAAAATGTGTTCCTTGTGTTACGAGCGTGCCTGGTACGCGAAGTTAGGGGGTTGCATCGCCATAAAGTTTCTCTTTGAAAAAATGGCGACCAAGTGGGTGCTGAACCATATGTTCGTGTTCCTCAAGGCTCTCATGTTCGTGATGATGGATCTGACGGAAGAAGTGTCGAACGGTGCGATAGACATGGCGAAGGCAAATTTAGAGAAGATGCTGAGAGTCTGCGTGAATCCTGGAATTCAGGATAACAACACGGAGTTAATAGAGGCGCAGAATAAGAGCTTGTACGAAATCACTCACGAGCTAGTGAGACAGGTGACCTCGCCGCACACTTTGGTTCGAGAACAGGCCATGTCCTCTCTGCGATTGCTCGCCGAAATACAAAATAAGACAGTGACCGAGGTAATGGAGCCGCACAAAGAGGTCCTGGCAGACATGATCCCACCTAAGAAGCATCTTCTCAGACATCAACCGGCGAATGCTCAGATCGGTCTGATAGACGGAAACACCTTCTGCACCACGTTGAATCCACGTCTATTTACCATCGACCTAACCGAGCACGACGTGTTTTTTCAGGAACTTTTAGCACTCAGCGAAGCGGAGGATGCTAATTTGAATAAACTACCGTGCTACAAGTCCGTCTCGAACCTCATACCATTGAGAAAATCAGCTCTGAGGGCTCTGGCTGCCTGCCATTACATTGTAACCTGCCGTGAAAGAATTTTCGGCGTTCTGTACAAAGCCTTGGAAAAACCAAACGCGGAATTGCAAGAGGCAGCCTTCGAGTGCATGCAGAAGTTCATAGCTGGTTTTCAGATCGACATGCAGTCCGTCCACGCTATTATGCGACCGATGCTGTCGACGTTGGGCGATCACAGGAACCTCAGTCTGAACTGCGTCAAGAGACTCTCGTATCTGACCCAGTTGTTCCCAAGCACGTTCAGCACTGCCCTCTGCGAGCAACTGTTACAGCACTTGAAGAAGCTGTTGGAAAATCTCATACAGGCGCACAAAGGTATATCCAAGTCCGGTGAAAACGAACAGAAAATAGTAACGATCATAGGGATCTTTCACGAAATTCCTGCAGCCACGCCGATATTCATCGATATCCTTTGCAAATTTGTCCTTCAAGCGGAGAAGTCGCTAATGGTCGAAGTATCCAGTCCGTTTCGTGTTCCTCTGATGAAGTTCTTGTTACGGTATCCAGCAGAGACGTTAAATCTATTTTTGCACGACAACAACGTCAAGGATCAGCAATGGAGTAGATACTTGGAGTTCCTTATCAAGCAGAAAGAAGGGAAACCGTTCCGCGACGTGTTGCATGGCAGCACGACCAGGTTGATCACTATGCTGCTTGCCCATTCACAGACGAACTCAAATCTGAATCACAGCGAGAAGAGCGAGCTGCAGCATCAGGCTGTGAAGATCATTGCCATCCTAATTAAATTCGACGAACGATGGTTGTCGAACCAGAGCCAATTGGTGGGCGCGTTAAAGCAAATTTGGTGCAATGACGAGTATCAAGCTCTGCACAAGAAGGTCGAGAGCGTGGAATATTGCCATTGGAAGGAACCGAAACTCATCGTGAAGATCTTGTTGCACTACTTTCGCCATCATTCGAACGAAATCGACTTGTTGTTTCAATTACTACGAGCAACTTGCGACAGATTCATTCCAGATTTCCAGTTCCTCAGGGACTTCTTGGAACACACTGTGGCGCAATCGTACACGGTCGAATGGAAACGAAGCGCGTTCTTCAGATTCGTCGATCATTTTCCTACGAACAACTTATCCCAGGAACTGAAGGCCAACGTGTTACAGTTGATCATAATTCCTTGCTTCGCCGTGAGCTTCGAGCGTAATGAGGGTGCAAAATTGATCGGCGGGGATCCGATGCCGTATCAAGATAATCCGGAGAATGTTGTTTCTGTGTTCATCAGCAAGATCATCGATCCGGACAATCCGTTCGGCTCAGCGGACTGCGTTCGAATCTCGTTGCTTCAATTCTCTTGTCTGTTGGTCGAACAGGCATCTCAACATATTCACGACGTTAGCAACAAGAGACAGGGTAACAAGTTACGAAGATTGATGACGTTCGCATGGCCGTGCCTCTTAGGTAAGAACTGCGTCGATCCTACGACAAGATACCACGGCCACTTACTGTTAAGTCACATAATCGCGAAATTCGCCATTCACAAGAGGATAGTCCTCCAAGTTTTCCACAGTCTTCTGAAGGCACACGCGTTGGACGCGAGGAACATAGTCAGACAAGCATTGGAGATTTTAACTCCGGCCATGCCTGTCAGAATGGAAGATGGCAACACGATGTTGACACACTGGACCAAGAAGATCATCGTGGAAGAGGGACACTCCATGCAACAGTTGTTTCATATTCTCCAGCTGGTGGTCAGACACTATAAAGTGTACTATCCCGTCAGGCATCACTTGGTTCAGCACATAGTGAATTCTATTCAGAGACTAGGTTTCAGTCCAAGTGCTACTATAGAACACAGGAGACTGGCTGTCGAGCTGGCAGAGGTGATCATTAAATGGGAACTGCACAGAATAAAAGACGAGGCGGAGAGCGAGTCTATTAAAAATAAGCCGGTGATGGGGTCTGTGAAGCGACCTGCAAACGAAGAACCGACTGGAACGAAACGTATGATCACTCAGGCAGCGACAGGGAGTACAGTCGTTCCTGTACCTATTCTACCTAGGATGGAGCCAGGCTCCACTAAACCCATCGAAAGAGCTCACGCTGACGCTATTTTGAATTTTCTGCTTCGATTAGCCTGCCAAGTGAACGACGTTACCACTATCCACGGAAATCCGGGCGAACAGCTCTCTAGACGTTGCGTAGCTTTGTTGAAGATGGCATTGAAACCTGACGTCTGGCCACAGTGCTGCGATCTTATGTTGGGCTGGCTGGACAAAGTTTTAGCCAGCGTGGACAGTGCTCAGCCCAATTACGGCAACATTTCAACTGCCCTGGAGGTTCTCACGTTTTTACTTGGCGCGATGAAGAGGGAACAAATCCTGTCGAGTTTCAAATCGTTGCAGAGAGGTATAGGTGCCTGTATAGCGAGTAGCAACACTAAAGTCATTCGTTTGGTTCACGGATTGTTGTCACGTTTGATGACCATTTTCCCCGCAGAACCTACTTCCTCTACGGTTGCCTCTAAGTACGAGGAACTGGACACATTGTACACCACTGTTGGTAAATTTGTCGTTGACGGTTTGGCCACGTACGAGAAGAACACCACGGCCACTCCGAGCACGTTGTTTGGGACACTGATGATGCTCAAAGCAGCTTGCACGAACAATCCGAGTTACATAGACAGATTAATAACTCCATTCATGAGAGTTCTTCACAGAATGGCCAAGGACCATTTACACTCGACTCAGGCGGAGGCCAATCCAGTTAGTAGCGAATTGTTGATACTGAGCTTGGATCTAGTGAAGAATCGCGTGGTGGTAATGGGCGTGGAAATGAGAAAAACGTTTATCGGCTCGATTTTGGTCGGCTTGATTGAGAAAACCCAAGACATAAAGGTGATGAAAGCCATCACGAAGATGTTGGAAGAGTGGATGAAAAATAAGAATCCCATCGCCATGAATCAGGCGCCCAGTCTGCGAGAGAAGTCTATTCTTTTAGTGAAAATGATGCAGTACGTGGAGAAACGTTTCCCCGATGATTTAGAGTTGAACAGGCAATTTCTGGAACTGGTTAATTACATTTACAGAGACGAAACTTTGAAATCATCCGAACTAACATCGAAATTGGAACCTGCTTTTCTCTCGGGCTTGAGATGCGTCCAACCTCAGATACGAGCAAAATTCTTCGAGGTGTTCGACGCATCGATGAGAAGACGGCTTCACGAAAGACTTTTATACATCATTTGCAGCCAGAGTTGGGACGCCATTGGTCCTCACTATTGGATCAAGCAGTGCATCGAATTACTCCTCGTCACCGCCAATTCAACCACTCAGATTCAAATGTCCAATCAAGATAACTTGTTGCCGAGCGTAACTTCTATGATAAACATGGCGGACAACGAGGAGTACAAGAATTTCGTAATATACAGCTCTATAAAGGAGGAGCCTCAGGACATCTCTGAAACAGCTGCCATAAAAGATGAAAGTCTGGACGTAGATTTGGCTGACGTTGATACCGTCATTGATCCAGAGGAAATTTCGGAGATAACGTTGCCGCAGTTGATTTCCAGACAAAGTAACTTTATAGAATCTGCCAAGAAGATCAGAACAGAACAATTGTTGATAGCCACGGCTCAACTTTGTCACATGGATACAAGCTTGGCGGAACGCGTTTGGCTGGACACTTTCCCAAGAATTTGGAGCATCTTGGACGAGCATCAGCATAATACTTTAATAGCCGAGGTAGTGCCGTTCATATGTAGCGGTACGCATGTCATTCAGAAAGATTGCCATCCCAGCGCAATAGCTACATTCGTCGAAGCAATTTCTCACTGCAATCCTCCAGTACCTATGAGGCCAGCCTTGATGAAGTACTTGGGTAGATCTCACAATCTCTGGCACAGAATGACACTGAGTTTAGAGCAAATGGCGTTTGACAATGGGAACAATCAGTTCAAAATTAAGAGAGAATCAGATTGTTATGATTTTGAACCAGACAATAGTCCTCACGCCGAGATTCTGGATTCATTGTCTGACATGTATTCCTTGTTGTATGAGGAGGACATGTGGTCTGGTCTCTGGCAGAAACACGCTCACTATAAGGAAACTTTGCAGGCCACTGCGTTGGAACAGCAGGGATTTTTTGAGCAAGCACAGGGTGCTTATGACGTGGCAATGACAAAATTTAAGCAAGACTATGTGTCAACACCAGCACCATTTAAGATACAACGAGAAGCAATGCTCTGGGAACAACATTGGATAAGGTGCGCAAAAGAGCTGAATCAATGGGACTTGTTATTGGATTATG
Organism: Melipona quadrifasciata; assembly: GCA_001276565.1. Classification (NCBI taxonomy): domain Eukaryota; kingdom Metazoa; phylum Arthropoda; class Insecta; order Hymenoptera; family Apidae; genus Melipona; species Melipona quadrifasciata. The sequence goes on from KQ435711.1 coordinate 4,217,586, forward strand.
GTAGCAAGAAGGCAGAGAAAAATCCTTTCTTGATTCTTGAAAGCTCTTGGCGTATTCCTAATTGGAGTATGATGAAGGAGGCCCTTGCACAGGTGGAACATAATTGTCCAAAGGAGATGGCTTGGAAGGTAAAGTTATATTCTTTACTATATTCAAGATTTATACATTGAGATATGAGATCATTTTTCCTAATAGTTGAGGATTTAACATTTATAAAGATTCATACCATTAAAAATATATATGAAACAACATTACATCTGGTAATTTAGTTTAGTTTTAAATTTTAATATTAATTATATTAACTGTATTAAGTATGTATAGTAATATTAATTATATTTGCTAATTATTAGACGAAGGATTTTTATGCAATTTTAGAACACATGAAGATGCAAAAATTTGTAGAATATACTATGATAAATATTTATAATTATAGTATTTAGTACATGAATCTCTGTTTTTTGACTCACTTTGATATTGTATGTATGTATAAATGTAAGTATAAATTTGCATAAATATCCACAACCTACTAATTATAATGATTAAATGATATAAAGAACTTTGTTCTCTTTATATTTACAAAACAAATAAAATTTTCACAAATTCTATTTCGTAGCACAATAATAGCATTATTCTAAAAAATTATAAAATACCATATTTTATTAAAAAAAGGAAATAGAAAATATGGATTTATTGGATAAATATAATAATGAATTTAGTCAGAATACAATGATTTTAAAAAATTAAATTTTTACAGGTGAATCTGTACCGAGGTTTCCTAGCGATATGCAACAGTGAAGATCAACATCTAAACGCTGTAGAACGGTATGTAGAGTTGGCATCTGGTTTATGTATGCGCGAATGGCGTCGATTACCTAACATCGTGAGCCACGTGCATCTACCCTTGCTGCAAGCGGCGCAACAGATCATGGAGCTTCAAGAAGCGATGCAGATACATCAGGGGCTGTTGCACGGTAGAAGCACGTCGTTGCACGACATGAAGGCTATCGTGAAAACATGGAGGAACCGATTGCCTGTGATAGCCGACGATTTAAGTCACTGGTCGGATATTTTCACCTGGCGTCAGCACCATTACACATTCATCTCGAGCCATTACGATTCGCAACAAGACCAAACGAACAACCATTCGATGCTCGGTGTCCACGCGTCCGTCCAGGCAATTATTCACTTTGGTAAAATAGCCAGGAAGCATAATTTGTGCGGCGTGTGTTTGGAGTCATTGTCGAAGATTTACACAATACCCAGCGTGCCTATCGTCGATTGTTTCCAGAAAATCAGGCAGCAGGTGAAGTGTTACTTACAGAAGGCGTCGGTCAGCGGTAAAAACGAGTTACAAGACGGTCTAGAAGTCATTGAATCTACGAATCTGCGTTACTTTACCAAGGAAATGACCGCGGAATTTTATGCACTGAAGGGAATGCTGTTGTCGCAGATAGGCAGATCAGACGATGCGAATAAAGCGTTCTCAGCCGCTGTCCAACTGCACGATACACTGGTGAAAGCGTGGGCTCTGTGGGGTGATTATTTAGAGCACATCTTCACGCGTGACGCACGCCAAATTTCCATTGGGATTTCTGCCATCACTTGCTTCCTTCACGCCTGCAGACACCAGAATGAATCTAAGTCGAGGAAATACTTGGCGAAGGTTCTCTGGCTACTCACCTATGACGACGATAAGTCCTCTCTGATGGAAGCCGTGGAGAAATATGCTGTAGGTGTTCCACCGATTCAGTGGTTACCTTGGATACCTCAGTTGCTGATGTGCTTGGTTAGACACGAAGGAAACGTGATTCTGAATTTACTGAGCCAAGTTGGAAGGATGTTCCCGCAAGCTGTGTACTTTTCCATCAGAACTTTGTACCTCACGTTGAAGATTGAACAGCGTGAGAGGTATAAGAGCGCAGAATTGGCCGCTGGAAAGAATCAGGAAGGTGTGGAAGGTCGTGGAGCTGCAGGGAATGTGCAGCAACAAGGAGTACCTGAAACGGGACCAATTCGAGCCACACCACCCATGTGGAGGTGTTCGAAGATCATGCATATGCAGAGAGATATTCATCCTACTATTTTGTCTAGCTTAGAAGGCATCGTGGACCAAGTTAGTTGTATAAATATTTTAACTTTCTTCTGTATCTTTCTTCTGTATGAATCTCTCAGAAATCAAATTGATCAATTTTATTTTTTATATAATTCTCGACTTACATAATTATTATTATCTCAAGAAACAAAAGACTTATTATTGTGAATGGCAAGATAAATTTTTTAAAATAGTCTTTATAAATATCACTTTTTTCTGTTTTTAATTGTCACTTCTGAACGACTCGTACATCCCTTGATGACCTAACGATTTATTTTTATTAAAGTTAATTTAATTTAATTAATTACTAAGTAATTATTTACTAGCTTATTTGTTATTACGTGTATGCAGGATATTTCTTTGTTTCTTTGATTCTTTAACATTATAATTTTTACTGATACAACAAATTGTTGTTAAATTATATATTATGTACATATATTTTTCTGCTATGATATATTTAATATAATACCCTTATATATATCTTTTCTATTCATTTTTCTATTCATCTATTAATTCAAAACTATACCATGAAAGCTTAAAATTAGGTAGCGAGTTATATCTTGTAAGCAAGAGATATGTATAATCTGACTAAATTCTTACGTTTCAGATGGTCTGGTTCCGAGAAACTTGGTACGAAGAAGTTCTGAGACAGCTGAGACAAGGTCTGGCCAAGTGTTACGCAATAGCATTCGAAAATCGTGGCGCTGTAAGTGAAGCAACCATAACCCCGCACACGTTGAACTTTGTAAAGAAGTTGGTCTCGACTTTCGGCATAGGAATTGGTGAGTTTCTGGAGGCACTGAGCTTTTACAACTGTCTAGGTACTAGAATCAGTTAAGCAAAGATTTTTTTAAATCCCAGAGAATATATCCTCTTCTCAAAATGTGAACAACACGTTTGGCTCGGCGGCTTCAGAGTCTCTGGCACGCAGGGCTCAGGCTACCGTTCAAGATCCTGTTTTTCAGAAGATGAAGGGTCAGTTCAAGAGCGACTTCGACTTCACTGTACCTGGAGCAAGATTACTTCACAATCTGATCAGCAAGCTGAAAAAGTGGATTAAAATTCTTGAAGGAAAGACGAAGCAGTTACCAAAGTACGTACCATTTCTTGAAAATTTATATCAAGTTGCATAAGAAGTTCTTTCAATTTTGAGGCATATATAAAAATTACTTATATTTATTAAGAATATAAATAGATGTTTATGCATTTTGAGACATTTACAAATGCAATGTATAATTCAAAATATACAAAATTAAAAAATTCAAAATATAGCTTGTCATATTTATTGGAATATTATTGTGCTGAAAAAAAGTATTATATTGGAATTTCTTATAGTGGAATTTCTCATAGAAGTGTATACTTGAAATGGTAGATAGAAAATAATCTATTTGCAAAAAATAATAAAAATCTTCTCTTTCAAGTACGAATGAACTTATTTATGCAGTCTAATTTCTATTTCTATTTCAAGATGGATCTACATAAATAACTTACTAATAATTTAATATCAAACAGGTCCTTCTTAATCGAAGAGAAATGTCGCTTTCTTAGCAACTTTAGTCTAAAAACAGCCGAAGTGGAATTACCAGGCGAATTTCTCTTACCCAAACACTCGCATTACTACGTAAGAATAGCGAGATTCATGCCAAGAGTCGAAGTTGTTCAACGACACAATACAGCGGCTAGAAGATTACGAATTCGTGGACACAACGGACGTTTGTATCCATACCTGGTCGTCAACGACGCTGGATTAGGCGACGCAAGACGCGAGGAACGTGTTCTTCAATTGTTACGAATGTTAAATCACTACCTGGCCAAACAGAAAGAGACCTCTAGAAGATTCTTACATTTTACCGTTCCTCGTGTGGTGGCTGTTTCACCGCAGATGCGACTGGTTGAGGATAATCCTGCTTCCGTGTCTTTGCTAGACATTTACAAACAAGGCTGTGCGAAATTAGGTATAGAACACGATGCGCCAATAGCTAGGTATTACGATAGGTTGGCCACGGTACAAGCCAGGGGTGCACAGGCGAGTCATCAAGTTTTAAGGGACATACTCAAAGAAGTGCAGACGACGATGGTTGCCAAAACGATGCTCAGAGACTGGGCGGTGAAGACATTCCCTGGCGCAACTGATTACTGGACCTTCAGGAAAATAGTAATATTGCACATTTCAATCAGTAAAAATTTAATTTGTTATATATTCCAATAGATCCGTATTGTAACTCTCATGAGGGATATACCAATTTTTATCTTTTTTTCTTGTCTCTTGACAATATCTCTCATTTATTCACTATCTTCTCCGATAGGTTTATTTGTATAAAGATTTAAATGCTAAGTCTCCTTGCTAAGAGAAGCAATGAGGCTGAATTATTTGAACTTTTGCAAAACAATTCTATTGGAATTGAATAGAGCAATATTGCATTATTTCACATACGTATTATTTCGTTTCTTTTTACAGTTCACTCTGCAACTATCTTTGAGCTGTTTCGCGGAGTACGTACTTCATCTGACAAGGTTGAACCCGGATATGATGTATGTGCACCAGGATTCGGGTCTGATCAACATTGCTTACTTCAAATTCGATGTCGATGATACATCCGGTGAACTGGATGCCAACAGGCCAGTTCCTTTCCGATTGACACCGAATATTCTGGAATTCCTCACCAGTACAGGTTCGTGTTTATATTACTTTATTGTACGTATGAATATTTAAATATATTCGATTTCACTGTGCTTGAACCAAGGTGCAATATGAATATATTCGTATATGTGAAAATATTTTAAAAAGTTGTTTTTAATTAGGCGTCTCCGGGCCTTTAACTGCAAGTGCAATTGCCACAGCTCGTTGCTTAGTCCAACCATCTTTCAAAGTGCATACGATTCTTCGTGCAATTTTGCGAGATGAAGTAATTGCAGATCATAACAAGAAACAAGAAGATGCTGAGAATTCGTCGCAGGCTCCAACAGATATGAAAGGTGAACTTCTGATAACGATGGTCACTCGTGCAGTGAACGCGATTGTTGGAAGGCTGAATTCCTTAGCTAATTTTGATGTGACCGACAGTAAAGTTAGCACCCTGGTCGCTGCAGCCAACAGTCATGATAACTTATGCCGAATGGATCCTTCTTGGCATCCGTGGTTATAATTGCGTTTTCTCAAGAACTATTTGTGCTTCCAATTCCGAATGGATATAGAGAAATTAATGGATGTGGATGATTCTCATAATTTGTGCAGAACTTGTATTATTGTTTGTACTAATTTAGATTTCAATTGCGAGAAACAGCTACAATCATTGATATTCTCTGTACTTCTACATTTTATTCTATCATTTTTTTTTTGTTTTTTTTTGTTTTTTTCTTAAATTTCGTTTTCGTGTAATTCAGTCTCAAGGAATATTATAAGTCGTGTAAATATTATGCAGAAATATAAGGTATTATGTATCTGTAAAGTGTGTATTCGCGGTCCACTCGAAATAATTCGATCGATTTACTTTAATGAATTTATTCTCCTGTATGACACACATGTTTATATCATGTAAAAATTCTCGCGTCCCGAATATTCCATCTGTATCATTTACTGTACATACTATTTTTTAAGAGTAATTTATAGTAATTTGTCAGAAAGTGTTTATAAGTTTAAAGAACGAAAAAGAAACAGAGAGAAATAAACTATCTAAAATAATTACTTTTTCTCAATTCTGTGACTAATTTTTTATATCTTGAATGATTATAAGGAGGAAAGAAACTCAAATTCATTATTAAATTCGTATATTTCAAAATAATTATACATTTGATACCTCAGTTTGTATACCTCGTTTATACTTCTTTCTTTGATAAATCAAACATCCATCCAAAATTACTTTGAGGGCTTGAGATTGATATTTCTTAACATACACAAGTCACGCGCAGTTGCTTTTCGCCCAACTGCTGTTTGAATGTCGTAAAATCTTAATAGAATATCAGTGGTGAACAATTCGGGCAATGCCTTTAGAAGACAAGGTACCTTAAATAAACAAACAAACAAACAAAATTAACATTTCAGTTGTATAAAGTTAGTCATTCTCATAAAGTACAAAAATGAAATGTGGAAACTTACCAATGTTTGTGGCATTCCTTGCAATACGATACGTGTCCTATCTTTTCCACATTGTACCATCAGACGTAAAAATTGAAGTATAAAGTGAGTCTGCTGAGATATTTCACCATCTCTGCCAGCTAGAAAAGTAAATATCGTGAACAATCCAGTTAATGCTGACAGAAGAGGGTCCCTCAGCACAACTGATTTTTGGCCATTGGTAGGTCCTTGAGCTTGCGGACTTTGCGAGCTAAAGATAGTATTCGAATCTCCTGTCTCGTTCAGTCGCAAAATTTTGTTTGCTGGCACGCCAAGAGCATCGAGTTCTTCCGCATCTAGATCTCGACGCACTCGTTTCCTACTGTTCCCACGGGATGGATTCGAATTATTATGTTCTAACGTAGAAAATATACAGTACACGCATAACTTCGCTAACACTGAGGACTGTGGTTCTACGAGTTCTTCGCTCCTGCAAGAAATTTATTTAAAATCACTAAGGCTACTGAGAGCCTTTAATAAAAATTATCGGAAATTGTCGTAGAAATAAGTAATGCTTACTGTAATGAGTTATACAAATATTGTGGAATGATATAATTGATGAGATCTAATGTACAATTTTCGATGTTGAGATGAAAAATGGAGAACGCTAAATCTACTGCTTGGTCCAACTCTTCCTGATAACGATACTTTAACACCTCTTTTACAATATTCGTGACGAACCATAAGGAACCACCGGTATTTAACAAAGATTCCAAAGACTGCGTTGCCTGAATATTTATCCATCCTCGCTGATTTATATTCCCCCATTCATTTTCTAATTGCTCCAATATAGGCTGTCTTGATATAATGCTAGTAAAAATAAAAATATAATACAAGTGTAACATAAAATAAATGATAAAACCATAAAAGTAATAATAATTAAAGAAACTTTAACACGATACCTATGAGACATCGAAAGCACCTTCGTTTTCGATTGTGTAGGAGGATGAACATCGTACTGCATTTTACGAATGATTTGAGACATCAAGCTTGATCTAAAATTCAATCTTCAATTTTAATTTAATAGTATTGTGAATACCCGTAGAAATTACTCATTTTTATACTAACCGTTCCTTAAGATTGTCCTGGACCTCATCTCCAGGAAGTGGTGTTAAGAAATGTTGAACCATGTTCAGAGGTTTTAAAAGTGCATCTTGATGAGTAATACTCATATATGCGCAAAGCCAGGCTGCCGCGCAAACTGGTAAACAACATGCAGTTGTACGTAAACCATCTAGAGCTCTTTTAACGTCACTAGCTCCAAGTACATCACTCTCCCATGCACAAAGAAGCTCTTTAACAGCTCCCATAGCCGACTGACACGCGATATGCCATTTTATATTGCTAGATTTCAAATCAGAGTCCGGAGAATTAATTTGTGCTAATAATGCATCCACCCTTGCAGGATCGACATTTTGCAACATTTTTTGAGGTGACTTTGGTTGATTTCGTTCAGGCATGCACTCACGTACCCACTGTTCAAAAAAAGAATCTCCTTCTCCTTCTTCTAAAACTGCCTAAATGAGACATCGTTCATTAATTTCTAAAAAAAAGTGGTGTTGAGCATATAATATAATAAGCATATAATATAATATAATTTAAGCGTACATCAGAGCCATAAGTTTGCACTATAGAACACAACATAAGAAACGATATGTCAAACAACATCGCCCTAGTTGCTGCAGTCTTTGGTGGCACAGGTTCGTTGATTTGCTTGCTACATTCATTGAACTTAATTAATTTGGTAACAAATGTTTTTAACTTTCCCTCTACGGTAGCTACGGCCAACATTAATTCGAAACTCTTGCCAGTCAGAACTTGATACAACATACTAAGTAAAGCCTCGTGAATTTTTGTGTAATCGGCATTGAGAGTTTTCAAAATTCCAGATAAAGTTGGCTCTGCGCGTACGATCACTTTAGGAATGGAAGACGTGGACGTGGAGGATTCTAATTTCTGTAACGTTGCGGTAACACCCTCTCTTCTGCTACTTAATTGTTTAGTTTGTTTTTCTGTGACTAAATTGACTTTCTGCAGTGCGTTTAACAAACACTCTACGCTGTTGCAAGAGCATGCAGTGTCCACTATATCCAGGAGCGGAGTAAATTGTAGTAATAATTCAAACGCATCTAGAATATCTTGCGAGTACTCTAATTTATCGTCCCCGTTTGTGTGCACCGCGTGCAACTCTTTTAAAATAAGAGGCACTTTTAGAAACGTGAAAGCACCCCACTGTGATTCTTTGAATGTACTGGTAACATTGTGCAAACACATCAAACACGCACGAATTATCTCGCAGTACAATCTCGCATTTGTATAATTCTTAAGTCTTTGGACCATCAACATCTGATTAACAAACACAGACGTCTCTGTACTGGGATTCTGTAATACCTGAACTGCGAATAAAGGTTGCAGACAGTGAGTTATAGATTCCATCTGTGACATCTCAGGCGACAGTGTTAGACAATCAACTTCCAAATTGCACAGTTTTTTCAAAGATTCCTCTATCGGAACAGAGGACTTGAGACTACTAGTTTTTAATAGTGTTTCAATCTCTTGACACTTCTTTACTACTTCTATATACAAGTCTTTGTCGTCGTACTTTGCTAAATACATCATAGCACAGAGAAAATCAGAATTGAGCATCTGTTTCAATATACTGGCAGGTTTGTCCATCAATTCTGTTGGCTGCGGAGTTAATGGACTGTTCTGTGGCATTTTTGTTAGAGTGTGTAAATAACATTGTAACAGCCAATGCACTATGGATAACACTGCAGCAGCCAAGAGATCCTCCTCAGGTTTACCACGACATGTTATTCCTACTTGAATAGATTCTAAAAATTCTAGCAGACTTAGAATACAATGAGGCTTATGAAAGGCATCATATTTGCTTATCCGTTGCAATACAGCAGCATAAGAGACCAACTGAAAATTTATCCAATTATAAATATTACCTTCAAATGTCAATAATAAAGTGCTAATAAATTATACATACCTGAGAACTTAAAGAATGTTTCAAATATGAAAGTACTAATTGATTTGGTCCAAGTCCTACTAGTGCCTGTTGTAATATACAATCTGCTAAATTATATACATCTCCACTAACACCTCTTGGCAGAATCTAAAAATAATAAAATTTATAAAGAATTCTTAGAAGATATAAATAAGTATTTCCATAGTGAAAAAACTACTTACAGTTTTGATATTGATGCCCCATTGTAAATCACTCCAACGTTCTCTCCATGCCCGTAGCAAAAGAGCTTTCAAACTGCTGGTCTTACTAGTTACTTTAGTTTCCATAGCCGATGTTAGAAGATTACACATAATTTCTCCTATTTAAGCAATATCGTTAGTTGTTTCTGTCATACGAATTTTACTTTGGTATATCGTATATTCCCCGTACAATGTTTTACTTTTTACAAATTGAGTATTTTCCCCAATGCATCTGGTATTCTCCGAATTTTTTTGTATACTTTACCAAAAAGAATAGTCAAACTTTTTTTTATAAAGCAGTTTTATTGATAAAACCGGACCAAAATAAAGTTTTGGGTTGACGTGTATACACGTCGAACGCAGTTAAATGGACCGCTAACTATTAAATTCATAATAGCACTTAAACTGTTAAATTTGTAATAGAAGCATTTGCCCTGCGTTCGGCGTTTATGCTGGTCATTGCTTGATATCAATTACGTATCCCGTGAGGAATTTTTAACACTAAATTTCGCAGTTAACCGGTTAAAATAAATGTACATAGAATGACAATTACTTAACGTATAACCTCAAAAACGCATAGATAAAATATTCAATTAAAAGTAGCTATTCAAAATGAGCATTTAATTTTCCTAATTAAATTATCATCTTACTTACTTCGTTTCAGAAAAATTTAATACACTAATAAACTATTACGACCGACACATTTTTAGGCTGTAATCTTTCCACAGCCACTATGATCAGCGCCATGTTAAAAATTATTCACGATAGATGCGATTCAGTTCTTAACAAAATAATCGACTTTTCATATCGATACATCTTCATGTTTTTATAAATGTCTGTCTAATTACTTAAACTACAACTTATTTACTAAATTACAATTTACTAAAATTCTCCAATCCTTGTTAGCAAGAAACATAGTTATAAGATATGCCGTTCGAATGCATCTCCTAACGTAAACACTCTCTCTTTCAACCGATTCAAAATTGACAGGTCAAAACTAAGATGCACAATAAGATTTTACGAAACAATCAGGTTAAATGAAATATTGTATATCGGAAGTGAAATCTTAGAAAGAATGGGTGTTTGTAAAAGAGCAGTCAAATTTGACATTCCGTTCTATATATGGAAAGGATGGGATTTTATAAACGTGATAGGACTTCTTATAGCAGTTGGATTATTCTACTATGCTTATATTCACGTATGTGTATTTTATTAATGTTACTGACAATTATTAACACATTAATTAATATTAAATAGTTATTAACACATATTATTCATAGTTATTAATAAAATATCCGAGAAGTTATCAGAAAGTATTAAAAATAAAAAAAGTCTTTCTAATATATTTTATTTTACAGAAATCCTAATCCAAACAATTTGATACTTGTATAATAAAAAAAAAAAAACTATGAAAAATGACAAGTCACTATTCTTTTCGGAAAAGAAGTACGTTTTATCATAAATCTCGTTTATACTTTCTAAATTTTACATACTACGCCAAGTAATAGTAAACGTAGTATAAAATTTATTCTTCTGTATGATAATTAAGTCTTCAATAATTATTCACAATTATATTAAAATATTTTAAATACATGCTTACCTATATAAAAAAAAAAAATAAAGAAAGATAAAAGTTCTTTGTTTACTATAGGCAAAATTACTTTCCCAATCCTACTTCATGACTCAGCAGCGTATACAAAATGCGTCGTGCATTTTCAGATAGCATACAATTGGTCAGTCTGATGCAACATCAGTAACAGAATAATTTTGTTTTTGACAAATATCTTCAACGTACGAATTACTCAGAAACTAAATTGGTCAACTCCAATTTTAATTCGTTCTATTTCTTTTTCATTTTAATTAACAATTAATGTTTTATTTTCAAGAAACCAATGCTCTCAAGTTCATTCAGTGTAAGATGACACAAATGATCAGTGGCGGCTCGTGGTTTGATATCGTAGTAATGCAACAACTTTCGATACGTTGCGGATTTTTACTATTCTTTTTTTTTTTATACAAAATGAAAGAATCGCATAGGATCGTCGACGATAAGTATTACAAGCTAATATAAATAAATTAATAAATAGATTATTGAGAAAAATTGGGGGTGAGTAGTTCCGCAGTGCTTACCCACGAGCTGCCACTGCAAACGATAATAAATTTTAAAGCGATTCTTCGATACCGAGATCAACAAATTCCTCTCGTCGAAACGTAATTTCAAACGCTTGAAACGCTCAACTCAAGCCCGCGGATTTCGAATCGACCTATCTTTAGCGAGAGCTCCCTCGGCCAATCACTTGGTAGCGAGGTTGCAAGGCATTCGTGACGCGCATATTGCCACGCTGGCAGTTCAATTGACAATACCCGGCGGTGGATCGAACACTCGCCGTGTATTCGGGCAAGTAAGTGAGTAAACAGTTTCTCGCGGTGCAAGTCAACAGAAGTTGACGCAAGAATCGTGCGAATTGCTCGACATGCTTCGATAAGCGTCGTAGGTGATCCAAGTGAAACAAACGTCCGAGTAGAAGTGAGCGATTATCTCCGAAAAATATCGGTCTCTCGCTCTCTAGCTGCTGCCTCAGGGTGGGGCGAGGTGGCCGAACGTCTGTCCGACTGTCTGTAACGGGACTCTTTCACTTGTCAGTCGGCTAGTAGTGCGCTTTGTCGTGCTCGAGTGCAACGTTAGTACAGTGTGCGGACGGTGATTTCTATTTCATGGAAACGTAGTGGCTGCCGTGTATTTTGTGTTATAAGTACACACACACACACACACACGTATACACACAAACGTACGATCGCTCCGTGCCGTAGGGTAATCAAGTGTCAGGCGGCATGTCGTCGACGGACATCAACCTAATGGATTTTCTCTTCCCGCGGGAGGACGCGTTCCTGAAGGGCGAAGTTAAAGACGAGCCTTTCATAGACCAGAGCTACAACGACGACGCCATCGCGGTGAGTCTCTGACGCACATCTTTATCCCGTTCTCGTCATTTCGCTAGATTTCTTCTCCTTAGATTCGCGTTCCCCCCGCCCCCCTCCTCACTTTCAAACGGGTTCCATTCGCAGGAAACCAGTTTCCTCTTGCACGCGCGTATCCACGACCGTAGGAATTCCCCGAAAAAGATCTCGATGAACTGCAGATTCGAAGTATTTTTCGACCGGGTGGAAATAATCGCTCTTCACGTCTAGCGATTTGCTTGTTCAACGTCGCCTCTTGAGCTCCTGGACAGTTTAGTCTAATAAATAGACCTCCTTTATTTAGTTTGAATCTTAGAGAGATCGTGGATATAACGACCTTATGGATGAATAAATCCCGATCTGATTCTTTGAGGAAAATACAAGTTAATAATTGACCGAATTGACCGAATTAAACTCTATCGCCGCTTGTTATCGAGAGTGTTAATACACGAATAATTTACAAGGCTAGCGAAACCTTTTCAAACATTGACTTCATGTTTACGTTACGGCAGTCTGTGAATATTGTCGGTGAATATTGAAAATATCGGGAAATCGGCACGCGCGACTCGTATCGTTGTAAGTACAAACAGCTGGAACATGTTTCCTGCTGTTATTATTCTTTGGCTGTTAATCTGTCCATTGACGAATTAAAGCCTTTGTACCGTTCACTTTTCGACGGAGTATCAAAAAATTATTTCTCGTGTGAAAAGATCGAAGAACACGCTCGAAAAGCGATGGATACATCGCGATCTGTGCCACTTTCGCTCGCGTCTTCAATTCGACTGACAAGACGATGCACCCGACCATACTTGCATTCATCATCGCTAGCTTTTAATTGTATTCAATTAGGCTCAACTAGCCACAGAGTTCAATCTGAACACAAAAGGACAATTTGCGCCAAACACGTCGAACGTTTGTAGCAGCGTTTTACAAATTAGTCAGAGCGGTCATGATTAGTCAGAAACTACCCGTTATTCGACCGCTCACCGTTCATTCCAGTTAACATATGGAGTGCGCGGCCCACGTGCCGACGCGAAATGCATCTACACCTGTCGCTTGCATCTGCAGGCCACCTTTTCGTCGTTTTTTTTTTAAAGATAGTTTATCGCTTACTGGAAATAATTGGCGACGAGATACAATATAGCAATTGGAAGGATTATCAGAGCAGCCTCCCAATAGTGAGATCTACGTAAAAGAATCAAGATAACAATTTATTGTTGTTTTTCTTCTGAAGATCTTCTGGATTAGAAAAATTATTCGATCTACATACATGAGATACATTTTTTTTTTATTTTCGTTACTTGGCAGGAGAATTTACGCGGATACCATTGTTACGTAATCGTTTGAGACTTTGTAACATATGGGTTAATCTGATGCACGTGTTTTTGCAACGTCGCCATATTGGAACATTTGATAGACCTTCGATAAACGTTCAATTCATGCATTCTTATTAAAAAAAATATTACTTTTTTG
>KQ435711.1:4294269-4305254 GCA_001276565.1 Melipona quadrifasciata
TCAAATAAAAGGTAAATTTCAGGTATTTTATATATTTTTTCACATTATGGTCATCTTATTATAATAAATTAACAATAACAAGGAAGAATTTATAAACTTATGAACGTGTGGTTAGTTCAGTTATGCTTTTTACTGTATTTACTCATTAATATACTCATGTTATTATTCATCTTTCTGTTCACTGTTCAATTTCACTTTATCAGTATACGTTCATTAAGAAAGCAGTAATTAAAAGCAGTAATTAAAAGTCGTTTTATATAATATATCACTGTACATTGTTCAATGGTCGTTTTGTATGTCATAAATAATTTATTCTGTACATATATCTTAATATTAATAGTAATAAAAAAAGAATTTATACCTGTAGTTACTAATTCAATGCTCTTCACTGCACTTATTCATTAATACACTCACATCGATAGTCATCTTTTTATTCATTGCTCAGTTGCATGTATCTTTTATATGTCTTGTACGTATCTATTCATGTGCATCTTTTTATTCATCGTTCACTCATATATATTCATCAAAAAACCAATGATTAAATATATCGTTATGCACATTTAACATATCATTGTTCATTCTGTATATTTTAATATCAACGGTAGGATCTGTACAAAGACCTGTGGTTACCAGTTCAATTATGCTCACAATTGCCAATAATAGTCGCAAGAAGGTCGGTTGCAACACGTGCTCTGCATTTGCTCGAGCACCAAACGAATCAGAGTATAAAAATTTCTAGTCTGCCACTCTGGAGTTTGATGTCTGGTGCCACCGAAAATGTTTACGTTGTACCGTACCGGGACTCGGTAGCGTAAAATTGGATAATTAGGGACGCACGAACGAACAGAGACGAGAATGATGGACCACAATACGGGTCGTTCTTTTCTGCGAACCGTCTGAACGAAGGTTTCGAATAGGCTCAATTAGTTTTCGACGAATTTATCGCGAATCATCAAGCGGAGCAACGACTTCTCGTTAAATATACAATCACGGCGAATTATTTTTAGCACTAACACTGCGGATTATTAAGATCTGAATATGTCACGCATGCTTAATTAGAAAGTAAAAAAATGTATGCAATTGCGTTTAATAGCAACACTGTAGACATTAGGTAATATGTACATAAATACGTTGTACATAATTCATTGAAAAATAAATGAATGTTTCTGCTTTAATAGAACCAAACGTTAATGTCGTCAAGGTATTTGTATGATTTTTAGTAGTTGCAGAAACAAAATGTTTATCAGTCATCTTGATTGATTTAGTGGCGAACAGTCAAATTCGTTTGAAGTTTGAAGTTACTACTATTGATAAATAATTAAGATGTGTCTTTGAATATAGGTTTTCTGTTGTTTTAATTTTTATCTTACAAAACTTGGTATTATTAGCTAATATTAATATTAATGCTATAAAATATTCTGTTAAATGTCAAGTGAAGACATTTCATTTCTGCAAATATGTTACTAATAAACTAATAAAAGTGCGTGTTAATTTTCATTTTTTAAAAATCAGTGAATTTCACTGATAAGCCTCCTTGCTGATGAATCTAGCACCTAGCAAGACCCTGTTGTGCAATAATTTAAAAATAAATATAATAAACTACTTTAATAAATATTAGAAAATTGCAAGTTATAAACGCTCCTTTTATAATTTTAGGATTTTATATTAAGTAAAAAAGAGATTTGTAATTTACAAAATGCACTCAGTTGATTCATCTAAATTATATTTATTTTAGAATGTTCTTTAGAATCTAATAATTTTATATTATTATCCACACATGAAATTGAAAATATATTAATATTTAATTGATGCGTAATTTTTTGAATAACGAAAAGTTCAATCAAAAAATGAAAGTAAAAAATTAAACAACGAAGAATTAATAGACGTGTAGTAACTTTTCAAAGTAACGTAATAATATCGTCTTATCACTGTTTTTCCGAGTTCATAGTTTAAACCCAGATGAACGCATTGATTACCAGAAATTTTACGGCATACTGCTAAAATATTAGTAAAAAATTAGTAGTTGCCAATTAGTACAGGAATAGTAAGTCTAGAGATCTATTTAAATTTGAAATTCCATTTCAATTCAAGCCCGATTCAAATGACCTGACTCATATACATAAATACAATGTACCTATAATTGCTCGTCGAGATCAAAACAGAATTACCAACAATTATTCAGTCATCATCTACCGTTGTTCGAAAGCTAATTAGGAGCTTCGCGAATTACGCGAAAATTCATACAGGATGAAAATCAAACCGAAACAGGAGCTCGCAATCGCCGTGAGGAAAGAAATGAGATCCGAGTTTTATGAATTCCCTCGAAGACCCGTTACTGTTTATATATTGCCATTTTGAACTAACTTTCGCGCTCGACCGCGGAACCAAGTTTCAGAGATGCGTACATATACATATATATATATATCACTTTTCCGCGTCTAATTCCATTCAATGAATTATATTGTCAGTGTCAGAAATAACTCTAGTAGGAAAATTTAACGCGCCATCATGATGCATAGTGTTTGAAAAACGAAAAGTTGTATTTATGTAATTGGATTGCAAATTTTTATACAAATTCATATTTTGGAAGATATAGTTCAAAAAATAAAATTTCAATAATTACCTAATATAGAAATATTGGATACATTTGAATACATTTTATATATTTTCTATACGATAGTATAAAAATTTGCAATCTATTCATAATATTGATCATTTTTTGAGTTTCCATATTCTCAAATACAACAGAAGTCCTTATTTCTGAACGATTTTTCTAACATTAAATTGCATGTATCCAAATGGAAATCAAGAAAATATTATATTCTTTTCAAGAAAAGTGATATTGTTTTTTGTCTTCTTAATTGATATTTAGAATAAATAAATACATTCCTCTCACACTTTAAACCATCGTAATATCTATTTCTTAAAATGTCACTGCACTCTCTCTCTCTCTCTCCCTCTCTCTCTCTTCTTTCATTCACGGGAATTGAGGGTTAGTGACAAAGTATCCAATAGAGAGAGAGGAAAAAGAAATAAATAGTCTGAGTCGAAACTTCAATCCTCGCAAAGAAAGAACGACGACGATGTCGTGGAATATCAAATCATCTTTCACGTGATAAATTAATTGTTCTCGATTCCGCGTAATCACAATGTCGATAGCCTTGTTCCATATAATCTGCGCCCATTTCTCACCGATAGCTCGTTTCTCACCCCTACAAGTATCGGAGTCTTATTACACACTATGTTCTACCTTTTTGTAACTCCACAATTTCATTCGGAGCGACAGGTTTGAGCTTGTTCAGCTGGGTTAAAATCCTAAACATATGCAGACGTCTTCGATCAAAATCACGGAAACAGCATGTTCTCAGCTACGCGGTTTGAGAATAGTATTGTTAATTCAACGCTGACCAAAAAATGAGGCATCGTTAATTACTGTAAAAGTGATTCTATAGTTACCTGATCCCATCGAGGCGATACAATGTCGCTTTATAAATTCCTTTTCACAAAGCGAAGCGTGAACATGCTGTTTCGAAGAAATCCAAGAGAATTTATCCAACACCGGGGGGAGCTAACGGACGTAGAGTGGACCAAATGACACGTGACGAAGGTGCGATCTGCACGCCATTACAAGTTGAAAAACTTCATCCCGCGCGTGTGTATTACCAACACTCTCGTTTCGTCTCTCCCGTCACCGTTTCTGACAAAGATGATTATAAAAAAGATACACGCGTATATGTACGTACCGAGCGATTCATCTCGGCAAGATAACGGTGCCCTCGAAACGACGAAAAACGATCGAGGAGGGAGGAGCCTGGACGTTTGAATCCCCGAAAGAGCCCTCGAGACAGGTTTGAAATCTCGTAATTCGACTCACGTACTGTCCGACGTAGTAATCTTCGATGATCGACATTTAAAATCCTCGACTCTCTGCGAAACATATCGAAGATCTCTTTAAATTACTCGCAGCATTTTTTTTTAACCACTTGTGCTGACAACTGATTGCGGACCATAACGAGTAACCAAACCGTATACAATAATTCGTCGCTTTCTTTTTGAACTCGTCGGACATCACTGGATAGAAATTATTGAGAAAGTAATAAATTTATTATTTGTTTTGCCTGGGTTATACTTAAATATACTTAAAACTGAGAAAATATTGCAATTTTGGGACAAAAATTCTCGACGTGCATGGCACGTCATTCCAACGCAAGAGGTTAAAGGAACGAAGGATGACAATAAATACGTGACAACTCGAAGGTACTTACGTCCTGTTTCTATCGCATTGAAAGCTGACGTCATACAGGCATCCGTGTGAAAAAAGCGCGCGCGAAAAGGAAGAGTTCGATTGGAAAGGGGAGGTGTTCCCGCGGAAATGACGCGTCGAAATTTTATGCAAAACCAGGGCGGGACGAGCGAGGTCAGATGGAGCGTGTTGTCAACGGCGAGACAGGTGAAACAAGACCGCTGGCAGATAACACAGGTCCCTGTAGACCGACTGCATCACCCGCCAGAGGAAAGGTAGTCGGTTTACCTTACTGACAGCAGTTCAAGGGGGAAAAAAGGAAACCAACGCCGGTAATAACGTGCTATCGCGTAACAATCAACTGGTACTTAATCGTAAACGGTGACGGGCCACCATTATCCTCTAAATCGATCAGTCGCAATGTTAATTACACTCGTTTGGAATCTGAATATATCTGAGGAAATTACATTGCGCTCCCACTCTGTCGTGTAAATCCGCGCGCGTGTTGCACGTGGTCCGGCGAGCTTGAGCTTTAATTACCATCACGGCCGGAGACGTGAAACACGAGAATCAATCGGCGTGAAACACGAGATCAACCATCCGTTTAAGATGGAAACACCTGTAAAAGAGCGTAAAACGTTCTAATTCGAAATCATTAAATCAAACCCTGCCACTTCGATTACACGCTTCTTCAGAGAGCAGAGGAAACATGTACGGTTTAATACCGGCTGATTCACAACGCGCGGCGAAAATGGTAAACAATCGGTTTCACAGGATATTCCGCGAGTCACCGCGGTAAGAAAATAGCGGATCCACAACAAAGACGCCATCGCGCGTTTTCACAATTAGAGGTGATTCAAGATCATCACAAACTGTAACAAAATCTCGACAATTAACAATTAACGAAACTAAATTACGATTGAAATGCGCAGGTATGACTTTATGAGATAGTGTAAAAAGTTGATAACTGAAATTCATAATCAATTGTTATCTGTAATATTAAATCTCAAATGATATTAGATTTATGGACAACTGTAGTAATTGTATGTTATAAAGTAATTACAATTTGAAAAATATCAATTTCAACTTAAGTAATTTTAACTTACTTAATAAATAAAGTAATTTCAGTTTGAAAAATATCAATTTCAACTTAAGTAATTTTAACTTACTTAATTTTATTTCGTAGTTTAAGTTTTTGTGACAGCAAAAAGATAAAATAAAATAAAACTGAATGAAGAATTTAGAAATTAAGCAATATAATCTTACAGAATAAAATAATTAATTAGTGATTTGATTTTAATAATCAGTTAAGTTTGATGTTAAAATATATTATACGAAGAATGAACATGATGGAAGCATTTTGAACTTATGTAAACAATTGTTTAATATTGCGAATATTGATAATAAATATCCATTGATTTTTCAGTTTTAATAAGTTACGCAATTAATACTTATTGTACAATTTTTTATATGGTTTTACTTTATTTTGATGCATTTTACACAAACTTTCGATAATAACTAGATTGAATTTTTATTAATTTTTCTTTAACTCTTTTCAATTATTCCAGACTCAATATTGATAGACATTTATGTATAAAAATATCATTCTTTCTGTTTTAAAAATGTTCAATGAAATTAAAACACGGACTCAGTGCCACAAATTTTTGTATTCTGAGTTTTACACATTTTTTGCTGTCTGCTCAAAATTCTGATCCTGTTGAATTATAATAGCTTTTTTTAGAATCGTCACAATAAATTCAATCAATGAATATTTCTTTCTTAAATAAAAGTTAATCGCAACTTTAAAAAATTGTTTAAATTAACCATGCAAAATATTCCTCCATTCAAAATGTAATGTGTATTTTTTATATAACGTCTCAAAAAGTAATAATTATCCTCATATTATAAATACTTAAATTTTTTTAGTTAATTAATTCTTGACCAGAATGAAGACTAAAGAATGAAGAAAGTGTATTCTTCCAAAAATTCCTACAGTATGGTGTTCTAATTAATTCTTTCTGATGTAATTCTATGATTATGTTATAAATCCTCACCGAAATGATTATGGCAATGATAAGAAATTTAGATCATACGCTTTAAAGAAAACAGAAAATCGTTTATAACTTATTGTTAGAGTATTATAATAATTTCTCCACTATTTATTATCTTATTTCTCTTTTTTTTTCTTTTACTACTATCCTAGAAATTATGAATTCTTTCCCCCTTCATGAATATTTATGAACTTTTAAACTACAGGATACACAACATAATATATAAAAACGTCCAATAAGTAAAATATCAATTACAGTACTCTAAATAAAATCCCATTTGTCTATTACAGATAAAAAAAAGAAGACGAAAACACACGAATATAAAACGAAAGCATACAATTGCATTAAGTTAATAACAACGGATGGAACAATGATTCACGTGGAATCTATAGTTATCGGTTCGGTTACGGTCCTGGCTGGTAGCTTATTACGAAACCCGCTCTGAATGGGATCGTTTTGGTATCTCCCTTTTCCTCCGGAGTATGCCCGACCTTCTGCAAGGTCTTCGAAGAGTAGTTCTCGCTGGTCAGGAATGCGTGACTCGACGATTTTATAACCCGCTTTCAATTACCATTCCTGATGCTCTTGTTCTTTTCCTTTTGGATTCGTGCTGCGGTCGCGCCGCGAGAAGAAACACTGACGCGCGGAATGTACGCCCGCCGTCTAAATGCCGCGCGCGGAATTTGTCCCCTTCGCCTTCGTTCTCTCTCTCTCTCTCTCTCTCTCTCTCGCGCTTGATCCACGTACAGGCATCCTACACGCCTCGTCTTTTTCTACGTTTTCGCTTATATACCGCCACGGGGACGCGTGATTTATTCGACGTCGGTTACGGGAGGGAAGAAACAACTGGTGCAACGCGACCGAAGGAGGAAGAGACTTTCAATATCGCGGCACACTGTGTTTTCTCGAGAAGAATGACTGAAGATTTGGAGCTGTGGCCCGAATCGGCAATCTGGCTAATGAATATTCAAACTTTGTTCGAGTCGTGAAACTCTCTGCAAATTTTTGAATAGAGAGGAAAATTCAAATTTCGGTTATTTCCTATCATATGATTTTTTAGTCTGTTTAACTTCATAAATGTCTACAAACGATCAGATGATCAAACATAAAAATGTTTAAACTAAAGAGCAATGTAGCAAATAAAAATTTACTATCGATTGTCGATTTGTTTAAACTTCTAAATATCTACAAATCTTTGAATGTAACGCCATTCATCCATGGAATTTCAAGTAGAAGACAATCTAGCTGAGAGAAGAATTCAAATTTTGAGTATTTCCTATCCCACAGTTTTCAGTTTCTTTAAGTTTCTGAATATCTATAGATCTTTGAATGAAATATCACAATTTTTTAAGTAGAAACTTACTGCCGTTAAAAATGTCACATAATACTTGATGCTTTTATTTTTGATAAATGATGATACTAACTGAGAATTATTTTGTCATTCATGAATTTTGTGCAGAAAACTATCGTTTAATAAATTTAATAATGTACAAAGGCTGACGAAGCAAATTCTTCGTATAATTATCATACTAGTTGTATTATGAAATTATTAAAAGTAATTTCTATTTATTCTTTATCCATGATATTCTTCTGACAGATATCTTAACCAGATATTTCGTATACATACATGATGATGCCTTATAAAACGAGTTTTTAGAGTGGATAATTATGGTGAATTTACTATTAAAAACTCATGATCCATTCTAAATTTTCGTCTCAGATAAACCCAAAAACACGAAGATTTTTACAAATTCTATTTCCACAACAGAACTGTCTAATTTTAGACAATAGATTAAAAAAAAAATAGTAGGCTACTAGAAAGTTAAATAGTATAGTAAAAAAAATGGCCTGATATAAAAATTAAATTCTTCAGTTGCTAAAATGAAGTTGTGGACCACTGCGAAACGAGTTGACGATAATTTGTTTCGTCTTCGACTCGTTCGACGATGACACGATCGTTTCTATCCTATCTTCCACCGGGATCGCGTTTTGCATGCTCAGTGTCATCCGCTTGTCGCATTAGCCCAATAGATGGTTATTCGGTTTAATTTAGAGGTAACGTGTCCTCGAGTTCGCAATGGCCGTACTGTTATTAAGAAGGTTCTTAATTCGGAAGGTTTAGCTCGATATTTTGAGAACGGAGAGAGGATCCTTTCTTCAGGGATAATAACTTAATCTGATTGTCAGTCTGGGAAAGGGGTAACTTCGTAAATGGCTGTAAGCCGGATTACGCGACCGTTTTCTCGATCCTTCTGAATGGTCGATATATTTCGCTGAAGATTTTTAATAAAGCAAACGATCGAACGATAAGAATTAAATTGGCATTACGCGCCTCTATGGTGAGAGTCCATTTGAGAATAAAATTATCGCGAATTGTTCTCGAGAGTGTTCCGCGCAATTCATTTCATTCTGTCTGATATCACTTTTTACAAATTGACATGTTATTATGATATAAAATTACAATACAAAATTGTATATAATGTTATGTCAATTATTAATTGTTTAATATCATTGTTATTTGTATATTTTATTATTTTAATATCATTGTTACTATTACTAATACTAGATTTTCTGTTCTAAAACACAAACACGTTCCATATTCTGAGAATTGTGAGAACCAATCAAAATCGTGATGTACATACATAATATTATAGACAAAATTTCATAAAGTTTTCTTTCATAGATCCAATAAAAATTGACTGAGAAGAATTCTAGATAAAATATTACAATAAACTTCAGTCATAGTTTAAAAGAAACTGCGAAGTGGATACGGATCGTTCATTTGGAATTGTCATAAAAATTGTCATAAGTGCGAACACACGAATTTAAAGTACTCTTCAGAGCAACTATCGAAAGACTCTCAAATGAATTTAACGCATATTTCTTCAAAACGCCATTTACATTTTCCACGAATATACTCTTATAATTTTGTCCTTTCATTGTTCTATATTTTTTTTCAACAAATTGTATTGGTCGACTCAAGATGAAAACAATGAAATCGTTCGCCTTCTTTCCAGTCGACATGAAGGCATCCCTGGCTATACTGGTGTGCGCGGTGGCATCAGCCGCAGCAGTGCCGCTCCAAGACACCCTGAGCGCTCGATTGTTCCCGAGGAACAAGGACGTGCCTCCAGTTTCCACGGAAACCGGGATTGGCAAGGACGCGACGAATCAGCCGGCAAAAAGGCAATCAGAGAAGACCGACGGTGGAACGAAAGAGTCGAAATACCCCCCGCTAGCCCCGACTCAGGACGACAATCGAGCAGAAGTCAAACCCGACGTTTTCCTCAAGCAGTCCGCGAAGCAGCCCAACGAGAAAGACAAATCGTCGAGGAAGACAATTCGGAAACACAAGGCCATCTTCGTCAATTATCCACTCGTCCCTCAGCTTTCATTTCCCAACGTTCCCTACGACTATTCCAACAACAACTTCGACACCAGGGAACGAACCAGGGTAGTACCTGATCCGAGCGGATACGAGGAGAGCAACATCTTCTACGTCAGGCTACCACCTACGCCCTACATGTTCGTGCCAGGTTTAGGTTACATCTCACAACCGCCAACTTACTCCACGGCCAATCTTCGGCCGCACGTCTCGTACGCCAAGCCCGCGAGACCGAAACCACCTTACCAGCAGCCCGTTAACCCGTTCATCAAGCTGCCTATCGATTTCGTGAGCAACGGCAAGCCAACATCCGTGTACCAGTGGCAAAAGAAGACGAACAAGAAGCCGATCGACAGCCCGATCACCCAACTGGACAGTCTGTCGGCGGAGTTCGTGAGCAACGGGAAACCGACGTCGATTTATCAATGGTCGAGCAATTCGAAACCGGCCGACGATTTGGTGAACAAGTTGGACAACGGGCCGTACATGTTTAACGGCAAGCCGACCAGTTTCTTTCTGTTGAAGCCAGACGGGACCACGGGGGCGCGCCAGCCTTTCCGCTACCCCGGCTACCGGCAGGATAATTCCTACTATTGAGGACGCGGCGGTGGCTAGCTGCTACCGAAACGTGCAACGAACCATCCTCGAATCCTGTGAATCGCCGGATGATTACCAGGTGACGCGATGGATTCGGATCCATCCGCGTGTGGATAATGTTGAGGAGCCTGTTTCGAGATGAGAAACACGAGAACTGTGAAACGGGGATTTGTTATTCATGTTCGAATCGCGCGAGTGAGATGTGAACACGTGAGTGCCAGAGAATGATCCCGGGGATCGCTTAGAAGTACATATAGTTGTCGGTGCTTAAGCTTCAGTATGGATTGGTAGAATTACCCGAGTTGGAATTCGAGCGAGTTGGAAGATATTCTTTTTATGCTAAAGCTGCAATTTGGTTGATTAGGGAGTACTAGTTCGACTACTACTTCGAGAAATGAAATCTCGTTCTTTTTTTTTAATTTTACTGCAGTGTTAGATTACGCGGAATGTCGTGTTGGAACAATTTATTAAAACTCGTAGACTTGAATAGTTTGTAGAATTTTTCTATTTTGAAGCTTTCTAAATTTTTCTTCGATAGCGTGTCTAAAAGTTGCGTTAACCCATTAAGGATCAACAACGTAATTTACAATTTTTATAATTTTATAATTTTACAGAATTTACTTCATTGTGAAATTCCATTTCTTTAAACTGTGATTATGAAATTTTAGGAATTCGCTTAATTAAATCGTTTCATCATTTAACAAGGAAA
>KQ435711.1:4308817-4322910 GCA_001276565.1 Melipona quadrifasciata
TTAACGTGTAAAAATATTTTGTACTTTATATTTTTATAATATAGTTTTAGTAATACTTTATACTTCAACTCAAAAATTCAAGTATACTATACTATAATAAAACTTAATTACATATTAACTATTATTACAAAAAGAGAGTATTAAAATATATTATATTAGAAGTACACATATAAAAAAATTAAATATAGAATTTAGTTAATATTACATCTGATTCTATTATAATATAATAGATTCCTACTCATTTTTGTTGAAATGAACTATTTATCACTCTTGAATGTTCTTATTTCCTCGAAATCATATTTTCAAAGGATAAATCAATTTTTTTCAGATGAAAATACCAGAGATTCATTCTCCTCACTCAGTGACAAAAGCATTGGCCAAATGGCTCGAATATTTAAAAAGAAAAAACAAGAAAAAGAGATGTAAAGTGATCGTTGGACAAAGGAAGACAGGGATTCTGGTCATTTCAAAGTTAGATGATCAATTACTAAAAAATGTGGCCCTCGAGGCAAAGGGTTCGTTGTTGGCTCGATACTATCGCAAATGTGATATAACGGGTTAAAAGGGGTTCTCATTGTAAACCGGAAGATTAAATCGAACAAACACTATTCTTCTTCTTCTTCTTTCTTCTTCGTTGGTCAATTTATCGAAAGACTACTTCATCATGGATTTTTTTCAACTATACAACGAAAGAAAAAAGATAAAAAAAAAGGTTGAGTGGATTCGTCGAGCTTCTTTCCTTCATAGATTATATAGATTAAGTAGGATTTTTCTAACTATTTTGTTGTAACATACAAAACAAAAAAAACAAACAAAAAATGAAAATTAGTCTCGGGTTAGTTTCAATTTTATTTGACACACATAGCACGGATACACTATACGCTGTTACAAATTGAGCAGAATTCGTTGAAATAGTTAGAAAATTGCTTATTTTTGTAAAATGATCCTCCGTTTTTGATTTTAACAATTCCAATATATATATATATATATCGAGAACACATACGGAGCTCAAATAACAATTAAAACTAATCCAATCTTAATTTTTATCCTTATCGCTTAGAGTTTATAATCGCTTTTTTTGTTCTGTATGTTACAACGGAGTGGTCAGAGAAAGATGCTGACGTAATCTATGAAGAAAACTTACACAGATTCACCTCGCGGATCATTTATCTTGTCGATAAATTTTTACGAGATTATTACAGTTCGACCGATTTGATCTTGATCTTTTTTCGTTGTAACCAAGTGCTCGAAAAAAAAGTCGAAATCTATAATGAAGTTCGGCCTTCTCTCCTCTTCAACGGACACAGAACGGCAGCCAACATGTACAAAGTACTATAAATACTTTTTATTACACTACACTGAATGCCATGGTTCGATACAATTGAGCTTCCTCCTATAACATACGATATAAGAATATAAAAAATGTCTGCTGCTCTCGCGCTTCTGCAATTCATTAGTACAAAAAAAAAGAAAAAAAAAAAGGTTAGAGAGAACCAGTAAAAAGTCCTTGCGCGGTTATACGTAGAAAAAGGCATGTGCATCCCGCCGAGAGTAGTATAGTAGGCATAATATTGTCCAGTCTTTCGTAAAAGTTCGCTCGTGACCGATTGTCTCGCGTGAGACTCGCAAACTCATCTCGTTCACCGCTCCATCGTCGTTGATGTAAAAATGTTTACGTGACCCCTCGCGAGACGATCGGTCTCGCGACAGATTATCATTTTTTGTTGTAGAAAACGACGCACGATATATAGAAAAAGTATTTCGTCAAACTTATAAAAATATATTGTACAAATTGAACGCGGCGATTGGGAAACGATGCTTGGTTCGTGAAGCCTCGTTTGCATCGGGGTAACTTTCGATTGGACGACTGAAGCAATTGATCAGGCAACGATTTACAAATATTTCAATTTCTTTTTTTTTTTTTTTTTTTGAAATTTCATAAAATTTTTAAAACGAGATTCGTCTCTCTGGTAGTTACAATTGCGATTACTCCATGCAAACGAGAGAAGAAAAAGCACCAACGATCGTTTCCGTTTCCCCTCGTGGCTTAACCTAGTGTATGTCACTGAGCGTCACCATCGAACTCAGCCGCAGGCGTTTGCAAAAACTCTGCCTCAAACTATCCTAAATATTAAGTCCACCTTTCCAAAGAAAGCCTCGGAAAGAAACCTAATTTAATACTTCTAACAACTGTAACAGAAGTGGAACGGTTCTTTTTTTCTGCAGGATACGCGTGGCTTCGAGCAAGGACGACTCCATCCAAAAAAAACCTCTCTCTCACACACACACACACACACACACACACACATACACACACACATATACACGTACGTACATGCATTACTTCTTACTCTCAGTCCTCTAAAAATTTCATCGTCGTGCTACGAAACGGCGGCCCTCGCTCTCGTTTTCACCTGACTTGAGTTAACGAGCTCCTCGCGGGCTGTTAACACCCGTCACGTGAACACGCACACACATGCGCACAGGGATACTTCCGCGTCGTGACGCGAAATTAAGGTAACAGGGGATGATAATAGACGGGCTTGCGGCTCTTTTCCATCACGTAGAACGCCTTCGGTTTCCCGTTACCGGGGAAATTCTTGTGGATGCTCGTGGAGCCGGATTTGCCGCTGATCGGCGCGTAGTACGACATGGCTGCCTTCTTCCGGTGTTTCTTCACCTTCACCGTGTTCCTCGAGCCGTGAAGCTCGTTCGTCAGGTGGATCCTGTGCACGCCGGAATCGTTCAGCCTGTACGTCTTGTTACCGGCTGCGTTGACGTTGCTTTTCTTCGTCGAATCATCCTTGTCCTCCTCGTGATCCGGATAGCTCAGCCTCTTGTCGTTGTTCCTCACGTGCTTCGACGGACCGTTCGTCTTGTCGTTGTTGTTCCCGTAACGCTTCTTGCTCCCCTTCGACTCACCCAGTTCGCCTCGAGTGTTCGCCGCGAGATTCTTGGAATTTTGATACTTCTTCGCGACGTCCATCTTCCTCTTAGCCTGGTCCAGCTTCAGCTGAGAGTGCAGCCGCTTCTTCTCGGTGATCTTCTTCACGACTGGGAGGTTCCAATGGTAGATCTTTGCCGGTTTCCCGTTCCCTTGGAACCCCATGGGGAAGTTTGGTCCGGTCTTCGTCACCCTGTCGTCTTTCACGGATTTGTGAGGCTTCGTGATGGTGTAGTACGGCGGGCTGGCAGGCAGCTTCACGATGTAGACGTGGCTATCTCGGTGGCCGTGCCGGCGGCTGTAAGGCTGATGGATCCGCGTCTGGGAGTTGAGCCCGGGCGGTTCCGGACCGGCCAGACGCTTCTTGTGATGCCCGTCGGGTATCTGAAGCGGGGCGAGACCCAGCCGATTTAAAATCGCCGCGTTGCTCGTATGCACCGTCTCGAAGCTGGACGCCGCTTGTTCCGACGCAATAGTCACGGCGACAGTGGCCGACAGGAAGAGCAGCGCGTAGCTGAGAAATCTGAAACGAAGAGAACGTTCGTGACTGTTAGTTCAAACGAATCGTCGTGTGTACGAAGATTTGTGGAGATTTGAAAGTTATCGTTACGTAATTGGAAAAAATGTTAAATCGTTTCGCGGATTTTTGTACATTTGTGGGGAGGAAATTTAAAGATGCACAAATATGTAAACTAGAACTATATAAATGTATAAATTAGAAGTACATATTAATATATTAGACTATTTACTACAACATTCAGTAAAAAAAGCAAATTTCTGACTAAACTCTATTTTTTTAACTGTGCTCGTACAAATATAATCGATACAGTATTGTGCACACCTAGTATCCAATTTTAATTCTATTGAAATATTGATATTTTGTTTAGTTTGTATAGTAATAATCGACATTTTTCTATTCAAACTGATAATAACATCAAATGATATGCTAAATTTAATTTGAAACGGAGAATATATCTGTATCATTCAAGTTCTATGTTCATTTTCATAGCTAACACTTCATAAAATTTATATAAATATAATTGATAACATACATTTAGATTCTTCTAATATCTCAATATTGAACAGACATATTTACAATGCAGTGTCTTTGCGAAATTGATCTTCAACCACCTTTTCAACCAAGATTTTTAAACTCGATTTTCTTAAAAACGAAGCTTCAAATGACAAGAATATTTCTATTCTGTATTTCATTTTTATTTTCATATTCCATACTTTTTTTATAATTCTATATTTATTTATTATGCATTCTATCTTTTTTTCCTTTTTTTTTTTACAAAGAATCACCTTCTATTTGTTTAATATGTTATTCGGCCACACTCTATATACAATAAATAATATATCATACCATACAAAATAGTGATCAAAAGTGTTAAAAGAACATGACAGAGGAAGAAATCCAATTTCACAATTTCAAAATTATATTTACAATCATGAAACTCACTTTATACATGCATATAGTTAATATTTAGTTTGCACACAGCAGTCACTCGCAAAAAATATTTACAAAATCTGCCAGAACTCCGCTGCAATTTTAAGGACACAGACATACAGTGTAACAGATCTTAATTAAGCAAATACAGATCTTAATTTACTCAGGGCGCTGAGACTCCTCCCACTCAACAGTAATTCAAAATTTAGCACAGAGACTTTCCCCATTGTACATACATTTGAACGTAAATGCACACGAGATATTTCATCCACGTTCTCTAAATGTATGTACATACGTGTACGTACGAGTCTTCCACGAATGCAAAGAAGTTTTAACCTCTTGCGCTGGCAACTAACTCGCGGACCATAACGAGTGACCGAACCGTATACAATAATGTGTCGCTTTCTTCTCCTTTTGAACTCGTCAGTATGATATCACTGGATAGAAATGATTAAGAAGTAATCAACTATCGTTTGTTTTACCTGGGTTTTATTTAAACACAAATAAAACTGAGAAAATGTTGCAATTTGGGACAAAAAATTATCAACGTGCGTCGCAAGATTCCAGCGTAAGAGGTTAAACGCATCGTGGACGGAAGAGAGCGCGGTATTCAAGAGTTCCGGTAGGCTTGCGTAGAGTACGTTTGGAGAATATCAAAGGCAACCAGGATCTCGCGACAGATCCCCGTGTCAGCTTAAAAGACAATCCATCACTGGCTGGCAAGTGACGCTCCTCTAAAAAGAAGAAAGAGCACGGTCCAGCAGCCGTGACCTTGTCTATCAGTTGAAACGTCTCCTCCTTCGTAGGAGAGAGGTTGCAAAGAACGAGAGCAGCCCCGGGAGTAGCCATCAGGTGGCAGATCGTAAATTAGACCTACTGGAGCCGTAACACGTCCCAGGAAAAACCGAGTGGAAGAAAAATTTCATTGGCCGTAAATGTGACGACTGTGGCAAACCAAGCGACTTGAAATTTTACGAGCGGACGTGCAAAAACGTTCGAGTGACGCGCGTGCACGTTCCATAGAGAAGCTGGCCAGTTAACTTAGGCCAGTTTCACACGGTGACCGACTGACGAAAGTTTCTTGATTTGGATTCTAAATTGGACTTTCGTGTATGAATTGATTCTTCAAATAAGAAATTAGATCGCACTAGGATGTTGTATCGTCAATAATAAAACAATTGGTTCATTCGTTATAGTTTGTTTACAAACTTCGATCAAAATTTATTGTATTCGTATCGTTGTGTTCGTTAAATGAATGTTAGTGTAAGAAATGAATTACATTGTCGTAAAGTAAAACTTACTTGTAAATCAAGAACGATGATTTACTCAACATTTCTACATTTAAGACCATAGTATAATAGATCATTGTCTTATCTAAAAAACAATCAAAGTGATTACCTTGATTTTTCATTGGGGAAAGAAGTTTTGCACGGACTTCTGTTGGGAACATTTTTTTGCCAGACTCTTGGAGGTGTCTGAGAAATCATGGCAACGGTTAAAAGAGACACATTGTATATATGCACGTATATAAAAATATATAAGATATTTGAAACAGAATGATCCGGAGTAAAATAGATAAAACAAATTTCTATTTAGATTCCGTTTCTTCAATGTCGGATTCATAAAAAGTCTTAAACGCGTAAAAACATGTTTGGTAACGAGATTTTATTCTCGGATGTGCGCATCGCGATACGCGTATTTCCGTGTGAAACCGGCATTACCGATGCAGGATGCGTCTTAAACCATCGAGACACACCGCGGCTACGATAAATCACCTTTTCCTCTTAATTACTCGTTTCACGCGGGAGAAGACCTCTCTCTAATTATTCACCGGCCGGTTGTTTCTCTCCTCTTCTAAACTGACGCCTCGCACATAGTATCGGAAGACGTGTCTTCCATACCGTATATAAACAGTGCCCCGTCGTGTTCTCTACACCCTACCCTATTAACTCCTCTATCTGGTTACGACGAGGAATGTTGCGAAATCTGATCTTTGTAAATTTGAAGGTCATCGTACTGCAGGTCGTCGAACCCCGAGAAATACGTCTTCCCTGTTAGCTACTAATTCTACGAAATCGAAAACGTCAGGCTGTACCAACATTTTCTTTCGAAGCGTGCAAGACCCAGAGAGATTCCATCTCGTTCTCCGATTATTATTTATTCCTTTTATTATTTAATAAATCTATATTTATTATATTTATTTATTTTATGACAAATGACATGAAAATACACCTCGAACGCGATATGTTGTTGACAAACCACAGAAGTTTTGGTAAGATGGTGTTACGAGGCTTGATGTTAAACGTGATATGAAATGTAAATGGCATGATGAACTTGGACAACCCTTATACAGCACGAATTTTTTCACACTGTTTCTGCATTCTAAATTTCGCATAACGCGGAACAAATAAATGTTATAGGAGGATTGACTGTATATAAAAAATATTAGTCTTCTGTTAATGTGTCAATTTTATAAAAAGGGACAAATTTAATTGGAAAAATGGGAGATGGGTGAGGACTAAAATAATAGTCTAATTCTGTTCAAAATTAGTTTTTCGCTTGTCCTAAGAAAACATACTTTCTTCGACTTGCGTCACTTTCGTCACAAAAATGCTTCGAAAAATGATATTATTTCAAGCATATATCCAGAGAGACCACATGATACACTCGTGTATCATTCAATTCAATCGCGAAACAATCGACGAGAAAGCTGGAAAGGGAACGGCGCCTCGTTCTTGCATGTCCAAGATGACAGAAAATGCTAAACTAATTAAACATTCCTCTCTCGTACTTCTCATTTTTTTCTGGGTTCGGAAGAAAGAAAGCTCGGAGAACGCCTGTCACGCGAAATTAATATGCCAGCCAGGCGTTTCCCTCGTTGCAAAATTATTCTCTCGAGAGTCCGCGCTCTTTTCACGAAGTTCGTGCACGTGAGCGTGCACGTGCGTGAAACAGGTAAATATTGTAGAAGAGAAAATCGCGGGGCTCGAGACAAATAGAGGGAAATTGAAACAAGCATCCAGAGTAGTCGAGCGTTCTTTGTACAGTCTCCAAATAAAATAAACGAACTCGTTTCATCAAACGAGATCACGTGTCTCGGAGAAAATTGAAAAGAAAGAAGGAAGAAAGTTTCTTCTTCCTTCGAGAAAGTGTATTTTAACGTCCACCATTCAATGTATTTACTTTGTGTAATTTTTTGAAATTTTGTTAAACATACTATTTGTTAAACTCTCAGTAATTTATTCACTAAAAATGTGTTTGTTTCAGTTTGTCTTTTGTTTTTTTAATAAGTTGGTACAATTTTTGTACTTATGGAGATATTCATATCAGAATTCTTCATTTATTCATAATAGAAATTGTTTTTCTTCTTCTTTCACTCGATTGTTGTTATCTACAACATTAACATTTTGCATTCTTGGCCCTTGTAAAAGATATCTTCGCTTCTTTTTTAAAAACGCATAAATTGATGCGTTTGGATAAAAGAAAAAAAAATAGGATTTGTAGGATTATAATGATTTTAAAATCTCAGAAAAAGATTGATATGAAAAAATTTCTTTTTCTATCATGAAAAATTTTTCACAGTTTAGTTGAAAGACCCTGTATTATATTTTACTAATCACAAGTTCCTGTTTCTGAGATTTAATCTATTAAATAATCTACTAAAATTTAATTTAGAACTAATGCAACTTGTTCAAGATTGTTTCAAGTATCTTTCGTCTACATGTACATTGTGCCATCTTGTTGTATTACTTTTGAATTAACTTTTGAATTTACTTTATGAATTAACGTAGTTGCTAACAACTCATTAACAATTAATTAATGCAAGTTGCTAATACAAAAACAAAATCAGCATACCAGAACATATTCATTATATTCTAATAACTGTATTCAAGCTTGAGAACTGCATCAATTGTATTTGAAAACCGCAGCAGTTTGATAACTATATCAAAATTGTGATTATTTTCTATTTGCCCAACGAAAAATATTCAATGATTTAGTTAACCTCCGCGTGCTCTTTAAAGCAATTCGGCTGTTCCACGTTATATCTCATAACCCTAAGTTTCTCATTCTCTCTTTCTCTTGAGAACAACAAACCGGTACATTACAACAGAAGGTATTCATTTATATCCCGATATAACGTCGCTTTTATCAATCTGGGAGCAAGCTTCAAGATGTTCCGAGTCGACAGGCTCGTTAACTGATTTTCGCATTAGAACGAGCTGGATTATCTGCGCCGGGTGATCTGCAAGCTCACAAAGCTCTATTCACACGATTCACTCGGATCCTCCGAGGCTCTCTCGTCACGTTATTAACTCTATCTGCGTCCATCTTCGGCGCAATAAAAAACACGCAGGCAGGACGTGCGGCGGCCAAAGCGGACGGGGCTGTTTCCTCAATGAAACTCATTGTTCGAGAAAAATGAGCGAGGTCGCCTGCAACGGTGATAAGAGGGGCCAGACGTCCCGGCGGCGAACTGAAAATTTAGCAAATGGAACCGGGGGAATTGGGGCGAACTTGCACGACCACGCGCGATTCGATGAATTTACACTTCTTTGTTGCGTGTTGATATATTCTCGAACAATTTCCAGTCACTGTAGCATCATTTGAACAATACATCGATGTTATCTTGAAATAATCCCACGTCAGATTATCTGTACGAGCAAATTGAGTTGTTTGGCCATAAAATAACATCATTTTTTTATGTTTGCAGAAATATATTACAGGAATATTTTCTTCAAATGTAACAGTATTTATTAAATTTGATATTTTATGTTTATATTGTATTTACATTAATTAAGATAATTTTATATTTTTTTTCTCAAATTTAATAATTATTGCCATCTATGATAGCAACAATAATTTAACTTATAACATAACCTATGACATAACCTAACAATAATAACATAATCTATATTTTAATTAAATATTTAATTAATTGACATTTAGTGTGCTTATTGTTAAATCATATTATAGATTGAAACTGTATCAACTCTTGAACAAAATAAAATTTTGTATAGTATCAAGAAACGACATTATTTAATAATATACAAGGTGTTCGTTTTTTTTCTACTATATAATATGTAACGTGTATTTATATTTATATATTAAATATGAATATGACATTTATATTCGTATTTCATATTTATATATTTATATTCGTACTTAATATTCACAGATTTATATTTAAATATTGATATTTGTATTTTTTTTATTGTATATTTACATTCTACTCCTTTTCGCATCTCAAGCTCTCTGTTACATTTTATCATTGAAAAATCCATATTCCACTAAATACGTTCACATTATATTATGCATGCACAATTACCATCGTAAAATCGATTTGCACCGAGTTTAAATGTAAATATCGACGTGTATGGATTATCCTCGCCACAAAAATACAGTTGAAAAGAGAATATCCTCCCATCCATAACTAAGTAGCAATAATGGAACTTAAACGCTCGATGTTCTACAGTAGAACGATCATTACTCTTCTTCTATTGAACTCTCCGAGTCTCCAATCGCGATTACAAAAACTCATTCCGCTTAACAGTTGGAACATGAGCGTACATTGATTGGTACTCCATTACCGAGCCACACATTTGCCAAATCGATTAACTCCACAAAGCGAAAAATAAAGAAATTGATAGAACAATATTTACTCGTTAAAATTTTCTTTAAAATTCAAATTCGAATAAACAGAATTTCTAATGCAAAAGTTGCAATGTCAATTTTATTCAATCGATTAAATAATTAACAGTTTGCGTGTCATGTATGTTTTGCATATTTAAAAAACATATGTACGTGTAATAAGAATTTCTTTTATACCTACAATGGAGAGCATAACTGGATGAAAAATTGTTGATATTTTAAACTGTTGCAATTTCTTTAAAAAATATTATACAATAAGTTCACTTGGTTTCATTGTAAAACGTGAAGCTTCTACTTTGACAATCCTGAGTTTGTCTCCAAAGATACTTTTATATATTAAAATTTTTATCATTGTTCAATATCGAACAATTTTTTTTTTAATGCACCGCGAACTTGAAAAATGAAGTCTCTTGTTTGCAACGAAACTTGCACTGTACGAATTTTCTTCAACATTTTACTGAACTTTGAATATTTGAGTTAAACAATTTCTTGAATTCTGATCCTCGAATTTTAACGTTTAAAAAATTCTCGTCAATATGCATGGTTTTTCGTTCAAGTTTTGCATTAAACTGAAAATGTTAAAGTGAAAAATACAAAACCTTTAACATCGTCAGATATTCGAATATACGAATATTTATATTTTGCATCGCTTAATTTCGGAATTTTTAGTTTAATTTCGTTATTAACCTCTGTCAGAAAAGTAAACGTAAATCTTTGCAACACAATACAGATTACTATAGTCGTTACAATCTACAGGGTGCCATTCGCGAGTTAGTATTCAAAATTCGACGAAATGACGAAAGGAAATCGTACAGCGAGTTTCGACAAAGAAAAAACTGGACGACTTGAACTCTAGTACGATTCGCCTCACTGAAAGGCCCGGAAGTAACTGTTCTGCCTAGGAAATGAAGACGACTTTTTTACTATAAAATTTTATCGCTATACAAACATTTGAATTGATATAAAACAAATTACAGGCGCGATCGTTCAGTACCAGACAACGCTACTCCTACTCGAGGTCTACGCCCCCTCACGAATCACGTGACCCAAATCAACCAATCGCTAATTTTCGTTGCATTTGCGTTGCACCTGAAGAGGCCCGATTTTCTGGGTTACCCCCGCTAAAATCACTTTCAGTGATAACAAAAGTTGCAAAAGGAAAACTTCACTCTTTCTAGCAGCGACAGATCTAAACCTAATGACTTCTTTTTAAACACAGAATCTTCATGTTCATTGACCGTTTAAACAATCGACAACTTGACTTCACACCGACTGTATTCTTCGATCGTCAATCAGATCAAATGCGTTTGCTCGCTTCTGCACCGGACGCACTCGTCGAGAGAGCGAATTCGCACGATTCGATCGGCAGGTTAGAAGAACGCGGAAGAACAAGCCATGGAGGATCGACGGCGGTGAAGAGAGCACGACCCTTGCGAGAGGCGAGGCCACGCGAGGATGAAGAAGAACTGGCAAGAGGAGGAAAGAGAAAGAAAAAGGCGAAGAGAAGGAGAACCAGAGGAAGAAGTCGAGTCGAGAGAAAGAGAGAAGAGTTAAAGACAGAGCGTGTGCAATTGGCGGAGTGGCGAGCACGTGCGTGTGCATCGAGTGGTAGACGCGTGAGAAAGAGCGACTCTGCAACACGCACTGAGGCAAGACGGAAGAAGAGACACAGAACCGTGGAATGAAAAATGAAAAGATGCAGACAAAGCTGACGTCTCGCGTTGAATCAAGATTAATCTCCACGATCGTCGGATCGATGGGATATTAGGCAACAATCCGTGTCCGATGTGTGTTTAGAATTCTCAAAGATTCCGGGTTTCATCTTGACTGTGATGGTGTGAGCACACGTGACGAGATTTGCACAGATGTTTGTGTCGAAAAAATGATTAACACTCTAGAGTCTAATTCGCTTAGACGCTATTCATGCGGGCTGCGCTGTATAAAATTCGAATAACTAAATAAGAATTTTATTGTTTGAATAATTTTAACCATGAATGTTTATGACGTCCCTTTTCTTGGAGGAGCGTTTATATTTGCGAACAGATTTCTTTTCTATGTGAAGCACAGAAAATAAAATAAGAAGAAACATTTTTGACGAACATCTTGAAAATACTCTTCGTATTGCCATTACTTGTATCAAATCAGATATTAATTACCTGGTATCTATAAAACAAGTTCACTGTTCTCATTAAAAGTTTTCGTATCTTTTTAATTAATATAAATATTTTTCTAATCAATGTATCGTATCACTATAAAAGTTGTTTTAATATCCTCATAAATAACATAGGTTACATTGAACTGATAAAAATATGTAAATTGGACTGAAACGTAGAATTTTCATCAAAGATATTAAAGTGAAAAAAAAATAGAATATACAAGCTTTTATTTATATATTGTATAAAAAAAATCATTTAAATCTATAAAAATACAGTATTTCGCAGTCTACAATATATTTAACAAAAATTAAGAATTAGTCATTTTCAATTACCTCGATAGTTCTAGTGTTAAAAATGATTAAATGAATGAGAGAATTTTAGAATAATTGAATTAAAGAAGATTAAACCATAAACAATATCATGCAGAGAACGGGAAAGAAATTCTAATCTGACTAGAAACATCGTTTG
Organism: Melipona quadrifasciata; assembly: GCA_001276565.1. Classification (NCBI taxonomy): domain Eukaryota; kingdom Metazoa; phylum Arthropoda; class Insecta; order Hymenoptera; family Apidae; genus Melipona; species Melipona quadrifasciata. The sequence continues at coordinate 4,321,485 of KQ435711.1, forward strand.
TCGAATCGAAACATTTTGCTAATAGTATCTAAAAATACATTTTTAATGATGTAAATTGCAACTTTCTTTTTTACGAATTAATAGACGAATCACTGTCCATAAAGATTAATCTATTTCTTGATTAAAGACTTGCACGATAATAAAATTAATAAAGACAAATTAATTTTTACATGATCGATCCTTTTGTAAGAATAATTACAGTTTATATTTTCATGAAAATGATACTATATACAGAAAAATTGTTCTACTCAAAAGATCTCAATATCAAATTAACTCATCTCAACTCCAATCAACAGGCTGATAAACCAATGGAACAATCCATCACGCTTCATACTCCAAAGATCTCGAATTTAGAACACAAACCACTCAGTACACTTCCAAACCTCAATGATCCCGAAAATTCTGAAATATAGATATTTAGATTTCCAGAACGATATTAAGAACTACTAATAAACCGACGAATCAATCCATGACGTTTTCGTTCCAGCGAACGTCTCCATTAGAGAAGAGATGAAAGCTCGAGCCATTAGCCAGCACTCGAGCAAGTGCACCGTCCACCAACGTAGACACTCTTTTGGTGTACTTGTTAGTCGCTCTTGTAATTTGCCACGTAATTACTGGTTTATCGACTCGCTTTATCGACTACCTGTTTTTGCTACAAGCTTCTCCTTTTTTTGAAAAAGAAACCAATTGTTTGCTTTATATACACACACACACATATATATATATAAAGCAAACAATTGGTTTCTTTCTTCAATTCAATCAATCAACCAAATCTTTGTACATACATCTCTTAACACAAGATCCATCTACTTTTATGTACACAAGAATTGGTTGATTGATTGAATAATATCAACGCTAATTTTGTAAAATTTACCGTTCACAGAGCTTCGTGTATACGTGTGTTCATGCTTTTATTAATTTATAGTATACGACAATTGTGGAATAGAGACATAGAAAGAAAGGATGAAATATTTAATGAAATTAGTGTGAAATTAAGTGCTTCGTGAGCTTGTGATCTTCGTTTGTGTATTCAAAGAAAATTTTAAAGCACGTAATGTGAAATATACTTTCTACAATAATTAGTGTAAAAAACAATCTTCTATCCTAATTGCATTCTCATAAAAATCTGGGATGTGATCAACAGCAGCGTAACTGAAAATGAAAAATATTAGTGTCTTTCTCATTTTAATAATCTCGGTGTTTTAATAATAAAATGTAAATACATAGTTATGTCTAATTCTTAGCATACGTATTTTTCTGACATTTATTGCACTGCATCAAAAGGATACCTGTGTTTTCTTCCAGATTTCACGTGCAATTCGAAAGTATATTGATTGCAGACGTATATTTAAAGAAAAGTATATTGTAATACTAATTGGTATTGATAATTGATATAGAGAAATTTCTAACAGTTACTGAACTG
>KQ435711.1:4331237-4345767 GCA_001276565.1 Melipona quadrifasciata
TAATAATTCATGTATTATTCCACATGTATGTATCATGTGCATTTTTTTACATAGCACATAAATATCCGAAATTCAATACCCTATTAAAGCTCAATTTAAACCATTAAGGACCAAATGTTGCAACATTTCATTCGTGATTTTCTTCAATTTCACGTTTTAAAATCACAAGTACTTTTCCAATTCTTTGTTTAATATTTAAAAAAATTACAGTAAAATGCTATAGTACAATTCTTGAGCACATTTACAACACCACTAATAGATTCTCGCTTGGTCCTCAATCGGTTACTAACCTTACTCGTTATCCCAAGATTGCTACAATTTGCCAAAGCTGCGACCCCGTACGATTTATTACGTCAGCGATAAATCGTCACCGCGATAAAGTTTCATCCAGCCTGAAGCCCGAATAGCTCACGACCTAAGACACAATAGAATTCTTTCGAAGTTCCACGGCCAGAGTTCCGCCGGGCCAGATCGAAATCACCGGCCGGGATCTACCCCAGACGACGTTGTTTTCCGGCATGCGAGCGTTCTCCTCGCGTAAGGGGCTCGCCGTAAATCACTCAGAGAGGGAGGAGGGAATTATCATGCAAATTCTTGGCGCGTCGTTTCGTCACTTTTCAATTACGTCGCGGCGTCGCGACGGGAAGCAGCGAGGAATAATTCTCGCGACAGTGGCAACCCACGCGAGCTGCTTATCATCGAGCTACAAATCACTCGACACCGGCTCTTTCATCGTTTCTCCGGGCAACTCGACCTCGGCGATCTTTACGTGCTTTCGGCGAAGTAACAATCCCATAACCGTGACCGTGAACGAAGTATGCCACGAGTTCAACGCACGATCCCGTCGACACGTGATTGGAAAGGAAAATTCTTTTTTCTTCCACTCGTGGAAGATGACGAACATTGTTCTGGGATTGGCACAGAATAATTCAGAGGTCATTCGCGGATGCGTGACGCCCTCGTGGGATTTTGAAACGATTCATTTCTACTGAAATACGAATAATCGGTTATACTGAAATGAAAATAAAAAAACAGAATTTCAGAGATCTGTCGTATGGCATGATATAATTTTTATTCTTTGGAAGAGATTCGTTGTTCGAGCTCAACTTGTTGTCCTGATACGCATTTTGACACGTGTGTCGCTTGAAAATCGCACACTCGGAAATAGTCGATGTTCTAAAACTTCTAAAATTTTTTAAACAATTTCAGTCTAGTCGTTTGTATCTGTTTTAATAGTTTTATAGCTTTCAACTTTAGTAGTTCTTAATTTTAATAGATCAATAGTTTAAGAACTTACATCGAATTACTTCTACTTGTATTAGTAGATGGAAACAAGTTTCCTTTTACAGCGAGATAACAGAGAATTACAATTTACGATCTACAAAGTGGTCTGCTCGAGAGTTAATTTCTTTCGTTAAAATAATAAAATACTTTACGATGTCTGGTTTATTTTCAAACCAGGCCTCTTACAATAAATATTCTCGAATGTTATAAACACAAAATCAGCACGTAATACAATGCAATTTATTATCAACTCAAAATTATCATCTATAAAATGAACCGCTTACGGGCAAATTTATTTTCTTTCTCCTTTTTTCATTTGCTCTCGAGCTAGAGAATATCGAATATACTCAAAGTAAAACGTTTGCTAACGCCCTCGAGCGTCGGCGCGAAATGGACCCCCGCGTTCGACACCGTTACTCCATATTACAAGCAACAAACCGGTCGACAACCGGTTCGATCCTCCCATCGAGAGAATTACACGGAATTTCCACGTATTTCGTTGAACCGCCAATAGCTATAATCGACGAGTCGGGTCTCACGAGCACGGGATCGCGTCCCTTTTCGAGAAAATGCATTAACGAGCATCCCGATCTCCGCGAGGGACGTCGTCGTGACTCGCGACAATTGACGAGGCGACCAGTCAGTAACTCCGCGGTATAATTGGAATTGTTCGGCGAAAACGGTCGGTGCGCTTCTACCAACGATACGCGCGTACATAAATTTCGATTCGAAACGGCCGCTCTTCTCCCTCGCGTCTCTTGCGAGTCCAAGTCGACAACGTCACGGACCGACGAAGAAGCAACGAACGATCGCTCCGCGGGCTTCCGCGTATCGCGAAAGGACAAGCCAGCGGCCGAGAAAGGTATCCAGCGGTGATTAGCGTCGGGGAAAGGGTATCCCCATTAAAGGGGATTTCTCTCCGACGCGGCTCGTTACGATCGATCCACCCTAATCAGGTGACGATCGTCGCTGATCGATCGTGCTCCGCTGCTATTACCAAGGTCGCCATCAGAAATGAAGAGTAATTTTACGCCAGCGTTGATTAATGGGTCGGGAAGATAAACGGGAGGAGCGGAGGGAAGAGGAAAAGAGCACGCACCCGTGGGAGAGCATCATCGATTCTGCGTAGCGTCAGACATCGCCTTATATAGCGTGAATCCTCCCTTTACGGCCCATTAGATGCGGCACGCATTCGCCAAGAAATCGCGGAAAGATGGAGACAAAAAGCAGAGAGCCGAGGGAGGGACGAACAGGGGAAAAGCCGATCGTGTCCTCTCTCCGCGAAGGAGCTCCGCTCTGTTTTTTCATAAGGAGATGCTCTACTCTCTCGGTCTCTCGAACGAGTTCGTAATTCAGGAATCAGGAAGGAATCGCTGTACCTTCTTTTGGGAACGTTGACCTTTTTGTAACGGATCAATGATGTAATAATTGGCGTTTGCTTGATAAATTTAATGATGTAGTAATTGGGAACGTGCATTGTTGATGAATTTAATGATGTAGTAATTGGGAACGCGTATTGTTGATAAATTTAATGATATAACAATTAAGAACGTGTATTGTAAGCGATGTGATATTTGAGAACGTGCATTATTGATGAATTTAATGACGTAGTAATTGGGAACGTGCATTGTTGTTGAATTTAATGATATGATAATTGAAAATGTGCAATGTTGTTGAATTTTGTGATGTAATATTTGAGAACGTGCATTGTTGATAAATTTAATGACGTAGTAATTGGGAACGCGTATTGTTGATAAATTTAATGATATAACAATTAAGAACGTGTATTGTTGATGAATTTAATGATATAACAATTAAGAATGTGCATTGTTGACGAATTTAGTGATATAATATTTGAGAATATGCATTGTTGATGAAATAAGCGATGTAATATTTGAGAACGTGCATTGTTGATGAATTTAATGACGTAGTAATTGGAAACGTGCATTGTTGTTGAATTTAGTGATATAATATTTGAGAACGTGCATTGTTGATGAAATAAGCGATGTGATATTTGAGAACGTGCATTGTTGATAAATTTAATGATATAACAATTAAGAATGTGCATTGTTGATGAATTTAGTGATATAATATTTGAGAACGTGGATTGTTGATGAAATAAGCGATGTGATATTTGAGAACGTGCATTGTTCATGAATTTAATGATGTAGTAATTGGGAACGTGTATTGCTGATGAATTTAATGATATGATAATTGAAAATGTGCAATGTTGTTGAATTTTGTGATGTAATATTTGAGAACGTGCATTGTTGATAAATTTAATGACGTAGTAATTGGGAACGCGTATTGTTGATAAATTTAATGATATAACAATTAAGAACGTGCATTGTTGATGAATTTAGTGATGTAATATTTGAAAATGTGTATTGTTGATGAAATAAGCTATGTAATATTTGAGAACGTGCATTGTTGATGAATTTAATGATGTAGTAATTGGGAACGTGCATTGTTGTTGAATTTAGTGATATAATATTTGAGAATGTGCATTGTTGATGGATTTAGTGATGTAATATTTGAAAATGTGCATTGTTGATGAATTTAGTGATATAATATTTGAGAATGTGCATTGTTGATGAAACAAGCGATGTAATATTTGAAAATGTGCTTTGTTGATGAATGTAATGATATAATAATTGCGAATGCGTGCTGGTAATGAACTTGTTGGAAGTCAAAGTTCGGAAGAAAGATAAGTCACAAGTGACTGAGGCGACACTCTGTAAATTACGATAGGGAGAGCAATTTGAAAAATGTATCGGATCACGCACCCAGTTCAAATAAACTCCTCAACTTCCTTATAGAACACTGTCGATCGAAAGTATCCATAATATATTCCATAATTTTCAAAATTAGTCGAAATAAATTCAACAGACGAGGCTTCCACGATACGAAACTTGACGAACTTTACACCTGGCAATAAATCGGAAGATTTAGTCGAATTTTTCGTATTCGACGGATTATGAAATTCCACGTGCCAGGTACGATTATAAGGAGAATGGAAGAGAAGTTCGTTAGCTCGGCCATTTCGTTGCCGGGCGAAGATAAATTTTCTGTGACGTAATTACTGAATACATAGTCTCGAGGCAGTCGTTGACACTTTTATTTCATCGGACGCGACAGTGATTTACTATCGAGGCTGGGCACGCGATTCGCCCAGGCTGGCTCGTTCGACACGTAAAACTGTTCGCTACGTGGAAAACCGTCTGAAAGCATCCGGCGGTCACGGATTGTGCTTTCCAACTACGTGCCACGAATCGCGAAATATGTATTTCGTTCCAGGGGCAAATGCCGGATAACGCGCGAGCGAAACTACCTCTTATCGACCGAGAAACTGTTTGGACAAAAAAGGGAAATATACTGGAAAACGGACAGAAATTTCTTGAACTGTAATTGTCGAGGCACGAATTTAGTGACGCGTGCAATTTTCGTAACATTTTCCACAATAGTCAATATCCTTCTCTTTTTTTTTTTTTTAGGTATCCAAGAAAAAGAAGAAAGATAGAATAATGATCACTGTATAATTTAAAAATACAAAAAAAGAACTTAAAAGATCACGCATTCTTCGTAAAATTTAAAATAAATAAATTAATAAGTAATTTAAAATAAATAAAATAAAATTTAAAAGAAGACGCAAAATTTTCGCGCAATTTGTAATTTATCAGCAAGATCTCAAACAAGAAGACACAGAAATAAAAAAAAAAAAAATAAAGAAAAATACCGTTATCACATGTCACAGAGAACATGTGTGAATTTGCATTCCACTTGTTAATTCCAAATTTCATTTCACTTAAAACGCATAAAAAGAGAAACGAAAGATTAAAAAACGCAAGATCTTCTATAAAATCCAACGTGTAATTTGTTTACGAGGAGTTATATCGGAACGATGATCGGCAAGATTTCGTAATAATTTGATTAACAGAGATCGCGGAGATCCGCGATAATATCGGCGACGATATCTGCGTGGGATCTCAAGCGATAAAGGCCCCCGGTCTGCCGCGAAAGTGACGTGAGGCGAATTGCAAACAACGATCCCGAGGAAGAAGGAGCTCGGGAGAGGAAGAGGGGAGAGCCTCTCTCCGGCATTTACATCGATCGTAAATTCACCAACCATAAACGTATGTCTCGCCATTAGATTCCGCACCACCCGCGTCGCATGCTTTTCGAGTATTTACGTGTACGTCTACGTACGTACGAAGGGGATCTCCCACTGACATCAATTACTGCCGCTTGATGTACGCAGACTTGCCTTTGAACGTTTCTGGAAAACGAGTGCCCTCCAATTTTAAAAATACCCCCTTTTGTATCTTTGTACGTTAAACGAGGCTATTCGTTAACTCTTTTTTTTCCTGATTGCTCGAGGAGTTGTCACTTTGTACTTCGGAAATAGGTATGTTTTCTAATTTTTGTTAGAAAGGAGGAAGAACGTATTTCTAGAGTGTAATAGATAATGTACGAGTTTATAATGAAAACAACGATAAGTTTAAAGACTACAATTTATTTTTGTACATATCACCGTGATACTACTTGTGAAATGATACAATACTAACTACGTAATTGTAAATGAGATCTTCAAGTGCGTTTTTACACGGGCGACAATTATAAATTTTATTAGAATAATAATAAAATGGATTTCATACGTTGAAAGTTTTCCATAGATTTCAGTTTCTAATAAATATAAAAATCGAGTTGAGTTATGAAAATCGAGCAACACCGATATATAAATATTTAACAGTTAATATATACCAATAACATTTATTAGACTACAGATTTTTGTGCAATTATGTAATTTAAAATATTCAAAGCATCTTTATGATATCCAGTAGCTAGAGTAAATTATTATCAAAGTTCTATTTCTTTAATTATGTTCACAAACATGTACAAAAGTGAATAGTCTAATAATTAGAACGATATGATAAAAATGAACAAATTAATAATTGTCAAAACATGTTAATAATTAATTATAAAATTAATATAATAAATTAATAATTGATGAAACATAAAAACACATAAAGAAATGTACAGTCTAATAGTCAGAATGACACGATAAAAGTGAACAAATCAATGTATAACAAATAATTAATAACATTAATCATTAAAATATAGAAATACAAAAATAAATAAAAATAACGCGCAGTCGGATTTATTTAATTTATTTAATTCAACTAGCTACAATTTATCTGTGCAGAAGTCAGTGTAAATCTTATTAAAGTCAACTTTTCGCAACTTACAGGTTAAGGACAAAAATTTTCTTGCAGAAAGCTCGACAAATGTCCCATTGAAATGTCCCCCTGAAAAACTCCCATGAAAATTATCGACCGATAATTCCGTGAACGGAAGCAGAGATTGATCGCGGCGAGCTCCCTTCGATACTTGAAATATAATATACAACGCGATCTACCCTCCGATTCCGTGGAAGAAAAAAGGCGCACCCTCCTCCACCAAACAGCTACGAAATTAAGCTACCATTAAGAAACACGAGTTCCTCGAAGAGAAACCCCTGAAGGTAATTTACCCGAGGCTAGCGCGCCCCCCTCCCCCCGAACGGGGGCCCACAATGGCGCTGGGCTCGAGAGCTTCAAAACGCCGTATCGAGAAACTTGGGCGCGAATCTACGGCTTCCAAGACTTCAAAGGGAGCAAATGGTCGCTCGATGGAAACTACCAAATATAACAGACACTCGATATTGCTTCTATCGAAGCGACATTTCCATGGGAATTCCGTGTTTCGTCGAAGAGGCGTGAGATATAGGAAATAAGGGAATAAGGAAAGAAGAAGAGGGGAAAGAGGATAAAAAATCTTGAAATATAAATACTCTAGGGCGTGTTTTTTAACATTATAACTAGCAAAGTGGTCGAAATGACTAATTCGTAATTTCCTGTAGAGTTTTCTTAGATAATGTCTTTTTATCATTTTAGTTTTAATCTCTGTGTATTCTACACAATGTAGAATACAGTGTAACACATTTTATGTATAATATATAACGTATTTATATATTAATGATATTCATATTAATATAATGGAAATATTTTCAATCCTCTGCAGGATGTTTTAAGTGAATATTATATCTTGGTTATATAATAGATAAATTATACATAAATTAATTGCACGCGGTAATTACATATACAATGTATATTTGTTAAAATATATGTTATCTTGTACGTTAATAACATTAATAAAATAAAATCAATGAAAATATAATAAGATGTAATGTCGTGTATTAGAAAATATAAGATAGAGGTATCTGTGACAATTTATAACAAAAATGTGTCAAACTGAAGGGATGGATGAGAGTTAAAAAAAAAAAAATGGGTCTCTTGTATAAGGAATTTGAAAGAAACGAAGATAGGGTGGAAAATAAGGGGATATACTGAACGTCAAACAATACGATTGTGTTTTACATAGAGATCCAATATATGTAGGGGAAAGGGGGCCATTGTTTTAGTCACGTAGCCCTTTTCTCCCTTCTCTGTTCTAGAATAGCCTAAAGCATCTGGCATATTCGTCCTGAACGTTCTGAGAAACCTGTTACCTAAGTAAATACCGTCAGATACCAGAGCATTTTTTTCATTCAGCATTACTTCATCCTCTCCTTACTTGCAAGTACTGCACACCGGTGAGCACGTTAATTGGCGCAGTTAAGTCACTTGCAGGGTCTACGATTCGCTAATTAACTGATTGGATTAATACTTTTGGTTTATCTGAATGACAAACCAAAACTTTTGTGGTGATCGGATCGGTAATTCAATTAATTCGACACTGGGACACCAGCAGAACTGTGCAAATTTCATTTAAATTAAATAAAAATAATTCGAAATAACAAATTCGCTTCTATCAACTTACTATTTTCAATTGAAACATTATCTTGGCTCCTAATCAACTATCATTTGCAAACAATATTTTATTTGAATTAATTGAAGTAAAATAGCAAATAATTCCAGCAGAAGTTTATACAATAGGAACTACAAATAATCTGACAAAACATTTGTAGATATAAACAACAAACTATAAAATGAAATCAAAAGTTATTTATTTGACAATTTAAAAAAAATTTACTTAAGACGATATACCATTTAAATAATCACTTTTCAAGTACTGTATTATGATAATGCCCATGAATACGAGAAATTTTCAAGATACTTGACGTTAATTTTTCATTTTTATATATCTCGAATCGATATAGTATCGTAACTTGCGCTTTTATCGATTCAGACCAGATCCACAGACGAAGAGAAACATTATTAATTGGCTATCAATTAGGAAACGATCGATTCTATTTGTTCAACGAACAAGATAATTCCGTACTGATAGAATTTGTCAAAGCGTTTGGCGCGAGCAATTGGCGAAGCAAGCTTGTTCGCCAGACGATCGGCTCCGAGGGAACGAGACTCTTGGCGCAACTCTTGTAATTGGCTCCACTTCGGCTCCGAGACTACTAAGGAAGTGTCTTCTTGTACAAGTAACGGGGTAACAGTGGTTCTCAAAATTTCCCTCCTAGCACCTGCACATACTTGAACGCGTCTCCTCTACTCGTTTGCGAGTAACAAATAACTCTATCATGTTTCGCGTTCTTTCAAAATGCTAACCATTGCTTCTCTCCGTTCGATCGTATCAACGATTACTGAATTATTGCATTATAATTAAGAATACGGACTTTTCATATGCATCTATAGAAAATTTCAAACTGCAAAAATGCACACAGATTCTGTAAGAATGTATAATTGTTATATAAATGATAATTAATATTCAATGTTTTAAAAATTATGTGCTACATCTAGAAATTAATTTGGTGCCTTTTTAAATAGAAAGGTCCACTGAATGTCAATTTTAACAAATTTTGAATTAAAAATTTTTTTATATATACAAAGTAAATTATAAATGAAGAAATTATGTGCTGAAAAATATATTTTTGTTTTTTAAAAAATACTAAAACTTATATTCTCCTTTTTTCTCGTAGATCCTTCATTTATCTATTGGTTTCGTTTCACTTTAATTTTTTTTTACTGTAGTTTATTCAATTTGTATTTTCTTATTTTTCATTAAATAACTCCAATTCTTCGAGTTTTTAATCTTCATACGAAATGTTCTTGGTCAGATATATATCGAAATTACTTTTAAAAAATCTTTGAATCGAAAATCAGGAAAAATATATTGTTCTTTTTCAATAATCTACAACGTGTTTTAAAAATTTCAATCAACTTACATTGTAAAAAATTTTATTTCTTCGTGTTGTATCTAAAGATTTAATATTTTCTCATCATTATGTTTTCAACCAAAATTATACAACTTAATAAAATGTAAAAAAAAACCGAACCTCTGAAAAATAAATCATCGTTTTTCTAACGAGTTAATTTCTACAACATCAAAACAGAATCCCGAAAAATCGAGAGGCAAAATTTCAAAAAACGACCACACTTCTCTGCAACTCTCGTCCCCCCTTACGTTTCGAATCGAACCCCACGATTTCAATTCGACAATTCAAACAGTGAACCGAGCACCGCGTCTCGCGGTGAAGACTTGCCAACTTTCGATAGGAAACGAAATGCTGGAGACGCGTCGAAGAGACGATCGGCGGCGGAGAAAAATCGTTCGCGCGTGAAAGGAATATCGAGAGCGTGTGCTGCGAAAGGCAAAGTCCTTTCCATATCAATAGCCACCAGGAGAAGTGCATCGGGAGAACACCGGCGACACCGTTAACGGAATCTGATGTGCCCGGGCTGTGGCTCGATAAAACGAGGAAGCGGCGAACGATCCCAGGAATTTCTCTCTCTCTCTCTCTCTCTCTCTCTTTCTCTCTCTCTCTCTCTCTCTCTGGGCGTCAGTTTTATTTTTTCCTTCACAGTGCGAACTTCCGTTTTCTCACTTGACTGGCCGGCCGGCGATCGAGTTCCTCGAACCACCATCACCACCACCGCAGTTCGACGCTATTCAGACACCGATGATTCTCTCCCTGACGAGTGACAGAACAACGATCCGATAGGAATGCTGAAAGGGAAGAAAGAAACCCGGGGGAATGCACTTTCGTTCCACAAAGCCGGGAATTTCAACGTGCCGACAGCTCGTTCCAAACCTCCGCACACTTTCCTCGATGGCGGCCAATGAAACGACGCCAGGAATTTTTACCGGCCACGTCTAATTAATGCAACCGTCCCGGCAATGGGGACGCACGGAGGTTGATAAGAGAGCGAGTACTTCTCTCGATAATGTGTCAGTTCTGTTCGATGGAAGAGGAAATTAATTTTTTCCTTTTTCTTTTTTTCACAATGCTAACATTATATACATTACGAATTCTAGTATAATATACTTAATTGTATGTATATTACAACATTCGTGCTAACATTCGTGTTTATTAGGTGTATTATATACATTGAGAATTGTAATATAATAATATACGTAATTTATATATATATTACAATACTAACATTCGTGTTTGTTACGTGCATTATATACATTACAAATTGTAATATAATAATATACGTAATTTATATATATATTACAATACTAACATTCGTGTTTGTTACGTGCATTATATACATTACAAATTGTAATATAATAATATACGTAATTGTACATATATTACAGTACTAACATTCGTGTTTGTTACGTGCATTATGTACATTACGAATTGTAATATAATAATATACGTAATTGTACATATATTACAGTACTAACATTCGTGTTTGTTACGTGCATTATGTACATTACGAATTCTAATATAATATACGTAATTGTATATGTATTACAATATTCGTGCTAACATTCGTGTTTATTAGGTGCATTATATACATTATGAGTTGTATTGCCATTTTTATATCCAAATGTAATTTAATATAATGTATTACTTATAATGTCAATAGTAATGTATTAACATTATAAGTATAACTATAATGAATACAAAAATGGTCTTACCGATAGAGGCTAGTTTTGAAAAAAATCCTTTTAAACACTTATAAATGAAATATTTTATGTACCTAGTGAACCTGTTATTAAAATATTTGATATTTTTGCTTTCTAGTTTTACATGGTGATACAATCTGAGTCACGATAATATATTAGTCCATTAATACATCTTCAAGATCAAACAATAATTAATTGCAATGTTATGGATATTTCAATTTTTTCAAAATTTTTTAAAATATTAATGCAACCGATTTCTTGGAAATATTTTTCACAGTCCTGGGATGTTGAAGTAAAATTTGATAATATAAATTAATCGAAAAAAATTGCAAATGAAATATCGCGTTAATCGTTAATGGATAAAACGAATTTTAGTTGTACTTTTGTTAAATTGTGAATACACGGAAAGTAACATTTTGTATTTTAATATTATTCTGTATTATTGTATGTTTGCACATATGCTCATACAAATAATATATAATAATATTTTAAAAAATTGTTAATACAATAATAATATAATAATAATTTTCGTTGAAAGAAAAATCTCTGCATACGAATCTGATCTAGCTACTGCAAAGTGTAAGCATAAAAGCGTGTGCTGTCCGAGAATTAAACAATTGATATTTTCAGCTACTGAAAGGAAGATGTTTAGACATTACAGCTGTACAATTTCCTGTTTGAAATAAAGATACTATCTTTAAACTCGTACTGTGTACTTCTCGGTGATTATGTATTACAACGATCTCCTTAATTAATCTTATCCGACATTTCATTCATTTTTCAATATATATATATATAAATGGTGCAAAGAATGGTAAAACTTTAATTTTAAAAACAGGAAATTTTGACTACAGAAGACAGTGTAAAAAAGCAAATCGTGATTAACGTTAAGACCATCGGAGTGATCGAAATTGGTAATTTTTCATACAAATATTTATAGTAATAACATATGTATGTAATTTTAATAATATGTAAATATACAAATATCTTTTTCAAATATTATTCATCAACGAAAATTGTGTCATTCATTATTGTATTATTGTTATTTATATTATTATTATTATTGAAATTGCACACTTTAGCTGTGAAATTAGAAACAATTGTGCAGCTTAAAAAACTGTAATTGTAGTCTTTTTAAGATCGAGAAAACCATAGTTCTCCGTTTGCTTTGGTAGTATCGCACAACTGGAAATTAAATTACGTATTTCCACGAGTATATATATCTTCCTGCGTGAAATGCTCGAGGGTAATTCAATTTGCTTGATGGTATCGAGTTCCAAAGTCAACTGTGCTCCGCACGGTTCGAGCCTGACGATCTAATCGAAGGAAACCGAGCAACCGTCGAGGCCAGCCTTTTCAAGAAATCGTCGAACAACAATCTACAGTCCACAGAATGGAGAAGCAGGAAGCAGAACGGGTTGTACTTGGAAACATCAGCCGCGGCAATAACTTCTATAAAAGTCTCGTCGAACGTTCGATGTCCCGAGTGGAGCAAAGAAAGAAAGCGTAGAGCGATGGAAGAGAAGCAAAAAGATAGAAGGAAGAAGTGAAAATAGAACTAACGAAGCTCGAAAGTATCATCGAGAGTTACCTTGGAAGTAGATAACACACGAAAGGTAAGTATAATATTGAGGAGGTACAACCAAGGAGGAAATGATGCATTGATAAAATAAAGGATAAATTTCCTTTTCACTTTCGAGGGAATCAAGATTGAAAGTTTGTCAACTGTGCTTGAATTCAGTCAATTTCAATTTATAAAGGAATAAATAACGAACGGGGAATTATTCTATCTGTGAAAATAAGTTAAAAGTGTACAAGTTAAAATCTTTTCACAAAATTCGTTTTTGGCATGTGACTGAATCCTTAATTCTTTATCACAACACAGTGTAAATTGCATAGAGAGTTGCGTATTTTGAAAATATTCTTTACTTCGCCGTTTTATATGCATTGAACATTCTTCATAGCTTCACTGTGTGCTTCTTCAATACACAATTACAAAAATACCAAGTGACTCGTTTATAGTAACTGTTAATTCTCAGATTTTCATTTGGAAAACTGTTAATTAATCTTAAAATTTTTAAACAGAAGTTTACGTCAATTGGTCACTAAAGATTAAAACTTTCTTCTTTAAAAACTTCACTCGCGTACAAAGTATCCAGCATACCAATAAAGAAGAAAAGAATAATTCGAAATGTATTTTCTATGGACCTAAAGTAATGAATCAACTGTTTGAAAATGATACGATAAACACTATATCACAGATAATTATACTTTAAAAACAAAATATAAAACATTTAGATGGACGCGCGCGTACATTTGAAATCAACTGTACGTATTCTTCTTTGAATTCTTTTTAAATAAATCGTTTTATAATATAATCCAACTTACGTTGATACAATACAAATTCCTTATCCAAATTCCAAAAGGAAAAGAAAATATCACCACTTACTTATCGTTGTACCAATTTACGTCGAGAAGAAACGAGACATCAGCCGATGGGCCGTTCCAAATTTATCATAAAACTCCTAAAATTACACCTTTCTCGGTTCTTATGTATTACATGCCCCGAAATAGCACGTGCTGCTACCTGCTACCCTCATAATAGCGGAAGATTTAACTGGAAATCATTGTCCCCGGTTGCGGGATAGGCGAAAACGAGATTGGGAACGCTCCATAATGGAGAGCACCTGTTAACCGATCCGTAGATACCGCTAGATTAAACCTGAAAATCCAATTTCTTGCCTCGTACGATCCCACCCTATTTTATCCAACCACTTCTATACGGCCATAGTGATACTTCCTCGTCGAACATCGAACGTGAGACACGTGCGACGCATTCCTCGGCTCCGAGTTCCTTTCAAAAGCGTTTCCTCCCGCATGGGATCGCGATCAGAACCGTGAAGAATCGTTTCCTTTAGACGTATACAGTAACGAAAAAAAAAAGAAAGAAAAGAAGAAAGAGTTCGTAACTTGTAGCGTATTACTCGCCAAATGATTAAAAGAAAAAAAAGTATTATAGTGTTAGAGTGCAATGACTTTTCAAAGTCGAGAGATACTTTGAATACACTATAATCTATATCCAGGAAGCAAAATTTTTGACTCGATGATTCTGTTTTACAGATTGTTATTGTTTTTCTTTCTTTTTTTTATCACTGAAAGTGATTTTAGTGGAGGTAATCCAGAAAATCGGACCTCTTCAGGTGCAACGCTGATGCAACGAAAATTAGCGATTGGTTGATTTGGGTCACGTGATTCGCAAAGGGCGTGGGGTAGATCTCGAGTAGGAGTGGCGTTGTCTGATACTGAGCGATCGCGCCTGTAATTTGTTTTGCAT
>KQ435711.1:4350580-4366005 GCA_001276565.1 Melipona quadrifasciata
GGGCCTTTCAGTTAGACGAATCGTACTGGGGTACAAGTGCAGTTTTTTAACACGTAATATATGTATTTTTGATATGACGCCAGAGTTGCAGATAATATTTGTTGCAAAAAAACAACCCTCTCACATATTTTTAAGTCTCTTAACAGACAGTGATATTATATCATTCAATGTGTACTACCTTTTTGACACATGAACCTATATTCTATTTATATATTATATGATAAATAAATTATACTATTATATTATGTGTTGTACATTTTATATTATATCATGTATCATGCATTATATATCTTCATCCATTTTGTATCTTTAAATTCCCCATAAATGAATAAAAATCTAGTCTAATGGTGAACTACAATATACTACAACATCACACACACACACACACACACACACACACACACACACACACACACACACACACACACACACACACACACACACACACACACACACACACACACACAAAAGAAAAGAAAAGAAAAGAAAACAGACGAAGTAACTCTTCTGAATTATTATTCTGCAATTCACTTAAACGCTATCGTACAACCATAAAACCAATTCAAGTTGACTGAATCAACACAGGACGCGTATCGTTCACAGCAGGCGGAACATTCATTCCACTAACCTCGAATATCCGCAGCGATTGCCTCTAGGACAATCAATTGTTTTGAGGAGTACTTCTGGCATTGTTCCCCTTCGTTCTCCCCTAGAGCGCGCCCACCCTCTCGTGCGAAACCACCCAATTGCAAGTGGCTGTCGCGGAAGAAACGTGATTTACACGATGCTGGGGACGGGATCGACGGATAAAGAGACGCACCGATGCTGGTCACGCGCGCGGCCATCGTAAATTCCCGTGGAAAAGCATCCTCTTCTCGCAACGGAGGCAGCACGATTACGTCTACGGTCTAGATTGCGGATTTTCACGCATTTACAGGGGATTTTAGAGCGGAAAATTGCAGCGGAACGGACGTGCGAAAAAATATAAATATGTCCAAAGTGCGATGGTTTTCTACAATATCCATCCAGTCTGTAAAACAATTTTTCCTCGAGAGTCTATTTTCAATTTCAAAAATGTAATAATAAAATACATAGTAAATTTGCAACAAGCTTTCTACTTCAATTCCATTTGTTTAATCAGGTTTACAAAGATGAAAAGTTTGGATAATATAACAAATAAGAAAATAATAAAATTTGGCTCCAACGCTGATTTTAATTTCAATTCTCAAGTTAAAACTCAATTTAACTTAATCACCTCCGAGTTTGATCAAACTAAATTTTGGAGAATATAAGTCTCGTATCTCTTGAAGGTATTAACGATAGTGGAAAATTCTATAAAATATAAATCTTCCACTGTTCGCTTAACTTTGTTATTAGTAATGGACCGTATGTATGTTTGCGCGCGTGTGATATCAGGGGTTTTCCCCTCGGTGGTAATTCCAATGTGGCGAGAGATGACCTGTGTTGCTTGGAAGTCGATCCAATTCTAACTTGCAAGCCGAAGGAAAGCACGGACGCTCTCTCGGGAAATCGCGGGCCCAGGGCACGAAGGGCGGATGTCCGTTGCCGTTTTGGCTGATCTTGCGGGCCCGTGTCCGGGAAAGTTGGTTCCATGCTTCAATCCACGGTCGAGGGCCTTGTCTCCTGTAGAACAAAGCTCAGCCAGACGGCCAAGGTTTCGTGGCGACACAGGCCACATGGCTGGAGGCTTAAGTCACTTAAAACACATAAACTTTCCCTGACGTGCCTGCACCCAGACCGCGGGTAATGCAAGATGGAAACTCTCCCGAACATCCACTTCTTTTTACTTGTTTCGTCAATACTGGTACCAAGGAACAAATTCAATTGGAAGAATAAGGGACGAATGGAGATTTGATGTGTATATTGAGATTAAACTAGAGAGATTCATTTGAATCGTATCTTAATAATGTAGAAATGTCTAAATGTATAATAGAAGGTAATAAAAGGCACGTAAGAATCGGTAGGATAAATTTAACCTCAGAAAATTCGTCAGATTTTACGATTTGCACGCGAAAGTAGCACGATCTTTCCGCTGTTCCTAACGCCAGGTTAAGAGGCGTGTTAAGTGCGGCGAACACGGACCGAGTTTATCCCTTTTTTACGATGGTCCGTGACGGAATAATGAAAAGGATGCCGGCCATGGCCGATTATGCGTAAAAGTAACTGCGTAGCAGTAAGTGAAAAGGAAGAAGCCGATTGCCGTGACTACCGACGCCGCGTGAATTCATAATTTCCATTCCCAGTGAGAACCGCGCGTAACTCACTCGATGCGCCACATAATGGTAAAAGTTTTCATTCCAAACTGATGTAGAATAATTTATATTGTAGAATACAGTTATTGTAGAATAATTTACATAATTTAATCGCAGATTTTTGTGCGTTTACGCGGAATACATAACACAGGGAAATGCATGAAATATTCAATATATAAAAATTATAACATGATATAACATTATATTGTACCTATTAATATAAAATATATACATATTTACCTACATATTTACACATATACCTATTAATATAAATATATTCATATATATCTTTATTTTACATATTTATAATATTGTACATATTTTTGAGTAACTAATGTAATTAAAAAAAAAAACGAAATCTTTGTAAAAATTGTTTTGCGTATTAAACGTTATAAAAAACACTGTATTTTGAATATTATCACTGAAAGTGATTTTAGGGAGGATAACCTAGAAAATCGGACCTCTTCAGGTGCAACGCTAATGCAACGAAAATTAGCGATTGGTTGATTTGGGTCACGTGATTCGTGAGGGGGCGTGGGATAAAGCTCGAGTAGGAGTGGTGTTGTCTGGTACTGAGCGATCGCACCTGTAATTTGTTTTGTATCGACTCAAACGTTTGCATATCAATAAAATTTTATAGCAAAAAAGTCGTCTTCATTTTTTAGTCAGAACAGTTGCTTCTGGGCCTTTCAGTGAGACGAATTGTATTGGGGTGCGAGTCGTGCAGTTTTTTATACGTTTCTTCTCATGTATATGCGTTCCGTGCAATTTCGCAGTTTTAAATTTCCTACAAACACACAAAAATACACGATCTAATTATAATTATGTAATTCGATACATGAAACAAACCTCTAGATCTGAATATGAACTCGCATAAAAATTTATTTACGACTTCTCGAAAATTGGTATAATTTCATTGTTAAGATATATCGTGGCAGAATTATTATAAGATAATAATGCAAGAATTATAAAAAATAGATTATTTGCGTTTTTAATGTACGAGCCACGTTAGTACAACAAATTTTTACATCTTTGAGCGAATTCATAGTGTACTTAGAATCCCAATCGTGTTGAAATATAATAGTTCCTTCAAAAAATAATCTTTAATCAACAAACTCATTATTATAACTGTATCCAATCAATTATCTTTCATAAAATAATCCAAACTCTAACTGAATCACCAAACACTTTTCGTAAATAAATGAAAAATCCTAAATAAATATCACTAATTAAATTATCATTAATATAATGCAAAATATTTCTGCGGTGTGTACTTCTCATACATTTTAAAATATTAACAGCGATGAAAAGTGATTTACGCGAAATCTGTAAATGTGTAGCAATATGTTGCATTTGATTTCCGTATTTGTCGACGACAGAAATTTATCGATCAATCGTTAACAGTGGCGACAAATATCCTCTCGGGGGATTTACAACACGTTCTCCTCCCCTGTCAATGATAACGCCAACATGCACTGCGATTTAAATGCGTGCATACAACACCCCAATGGAGACGCGTGCTGCGTTCAATGGACATTCAGGAACAATCCATTTAACCCTTATTAGGTCAGTGTCAATGGCCAAGATTGAAACTCCAGTGTCAATGGAAACGGGTTTCGCCGTCGGTGCAAGCTGCGCGTTATTCAACGCAATTTCGAAATTAAGTTAGAGTAAAAATACAATATAAGCTTCGAAAATAATCCAAAAGAGTTTCGAGGAATGGCAAATAATTGTTTGAGATCGGATTAATTAGATGTGTCGTTTACGTGAAATTTGCAGGATTAAGTAAATAGATTGAAAAAATGAGAATTTTTCCGCGTTATGAGGGAGTTAAATTTCAATTGTAGACTTTCTGTATAACACATATTTAGACTACGAATGTTTGTGCATTTCTTCGAGAGATTTTCGACCTACAACATATACACGTAAAATGCAAAAATATGACGATATTTTGCCATAAAATTTTATTGATATGCAAACATTTGTATCGATAAAAAATTACAGGCGCTCAATACCAGACAACGTCACTCTTACTCAGGGTCCATCCCACGCCCCCTCACGAATCATGTGACCCAAATCAACCAATCGCTAATTTTCGTTGCATCAGCGTTGCACCTGAAGAGGCCCGATTTTCTAGGTTACCTGCACCAAAATCACTTTCAGTGATAAAACCAAAGTAGAGAACTATTTAAATTCGATTCTTTCAATTATATAATAATATTAAACGTTCGAAAATAAATAATATTGTTATTACATATACAAATTTTACATATCAAACATTATCAAGAGTTATGATATTAAATTATTATATAATTAATCGTACAACGTAATTAGATTAAATTTCTTTTTTTACGAGATCATTTTCTATATATAACACATAAAAAGGTCATCGTATCGTCTCGCAACATAACATCAAACTATCACTACCACGTTCTACTTCGTGTTGAGAGTGAAACTCTCAAGAACGCCACGGAATTCGTTGTTTACTCAACTCTTTGAGAAGCGCTAATTTTTCATTGAAGTTTCTTGTTGGCAGAAACGGATCGCAATTACCTCGAACGTTTCGCTAGAAATTGCAACTGAAATTAAACGGGCACGAACGACCGGCCTTCCACCGTTCATCCCGCTTCCCCTTTTTTGCCACGCTTTATTATACAGAACGGACGTTTGCCGCTGTTCGAATTAACTTTGTACTCATATACGCGCACGCGGCGAGTGTTTCACGATTCGCTGGAGAGAGAGATGACCCCTCACCATCGAGGAGGTTCGTTCCTCCGGCGTGAAATTTTGTACAGACGAGTACAACACGTGTACACGTATCTCGCGATATCTCGGTTCGTCAAATATTCACGAGCGAACCCAACCGAACGAGCATATCCGATGCACTCGCAACGCGTCCCAGACTCCGCTATACTTCTTCCCTACCAACCCGTGCCGGCTCTTTGACCTCAGCACCATTCTGCGTAACGGTGCATCGGCCTGGACGTTTGCCTATTATGTCACTATATTCGCCGAAGGATGCTGTATACCGTAACTACACACAGCCTGGATGGAAGAAGTTTCTGGAATTCTCCGAATACGGTTTTACTTACTTTCACGGATACTAATAAAATTTTTGACGAAGGAGAGAGAAAAGAGTGAATCTTGCAGAATGAAACTACGAGCAAATACGTTAGATCGGCAGATTGCGGATTTTTATGCAAATTTACGACGTTTGTGTCGATATTTTGAAGAACGTAGTCAACACCAATTAATCAACTGATGCCACACGTGAAATTTATGTTTTGCTCGCGTGGTACGGATCGTTGGTTTTTATAAGATATGTTACATTAATTTATATAATAATTTGCAGTAATAAAAATAAATTATAAATTATTGCAACATTTCTGCTACAATCAATTATCCTTCGTTTTATGATATCATCTTGTTATTCAACAATTTCTCTTTCAATAATATTCTAATTTTAATTTTCATTCGAAAATATTCAAAGCAAGTGGCAATCAACGTGTTGTTAAAAAGATGGAAATATTATTGAAACCACATTTGAATATCTTAATAGATGCTAATGTGAATATTGGATATCACTTTAAAATGTAATGTAATGTGATATGACTAATCTAATCATCAATACAATTGTTTAATAGGTTTATAAGCAAACAACACGGGACAGTTTTAATTTTTGATTTTAACTCTCCTGCTAAGTTGAAATTTATTTCTATGCAAAGAATAAAATAAACTCGTACTTTCGAAAAGTAGTTCTACCAACAACGGTACAGACCTATTCGTTTCAATAAATGTATAATTTTGTTTTACTTGATTATAAAACACTCGAATCTTGAAACATTTATTATTACTTTAATTGATTTCTTCGTGAGTCGTAATTGTGAATTATTGAATTACTTATAAATTATTTATAACGCGCAATGCATTAGTTTCTATCGACGTTCTTTCAATAGCGGCGAGTATTATAACCCTAGTGATGGATACAACCGTTACAGTTTCTCTGTCGCTCTGAATTAGCAAGAATTGCAACTCTAGACTGTTATTTGCGGATTTTCGTCTCGTAGCGAAAGACACTTTTTTTCTATTTGCACTGTTTTCTCGCGTTGTTTCGGAGCGTACACCCCGCTAATTGGCACTAATCACTGCTTGACTCGGGTTCATGGGAAAGAGGGAAGTGAGCACTACCGCAGAACGACTGAGGTGTCTAATTTCTCTCAAAGACAAGACTTTGTAACCTTCACTTCTATGTATACTTCAATCTCGAGTGTGTGTACTTAACGTGTCTGTCTGTCAAGATATTTCTCGTGCAATCACTCACATCAAACGCATGACGTTGAATCAACGACGACCTACTCGAACGTATATACCTATCTAATGATTAATCAGTGTTCAAATAAATTTTAAGTTTTAGTGGTTAGTTGTTACATTGATACGTATGTGTTTAATAAATTTTTTTCTAGGGAGTTAATCGTTTTACGAAAATATTTTGTGTGTATTATTTTGATTTGGAATAATCTTCTACTGTATACTATTCGTTCCTAGCTAATCTGAAATCAGTTTTGTTATATTCTTTCGACGATTTTCGAGCCAGTAATATTCTGTTTTTACGATAATAAATATCTTCTGTTTGAACGAAATGCACCTAGAGGAAGTTTCATTGCTACGCACGATTTTTATAATAGTTTCAATTTTACGTTTAAAATCTTTCCCTTTATTAAAATAAGAGCAAGATTGAAAAATTGTAGCAGGGTTGGTCGATTTCCTCGAGAGCGAAACACCGTATCGTGTAGAATAATCTTATGTTGATTATTCAACATAATAACGTTTAACCTAATTCAACTAAGAAATATTCAAAGTTGAGCTTCTCGAGAACGAGAAAATTTACTTATTTTCATAGAATTTTCCTCCTGTCCAATCCAGAATTAACCTAATTCGAGTATACTTATTCACTATTGTCTGATCTAGAATTAATCTAATCCGAGTATACTCAAGAACTGTTCATAGTCGACATTCTCGAAAATGAAAGATCACACGAGGAAATTCTTCATTTGGAAATTTTCATAACCTAAACCTAACCTAAACCTAACCTAAACCTAACCTAAACCTTCGACCATTAACAAAGCGAACAAAGTGAAAAAGTTGCCTTCTACAGTTTATTTCCGCGCACATGATACCGGCTAGAAGTTTGAATACATTTTTACCACATTTGTATTTCGTATTTAGCTGAATATTAATTTATTAATAGGCGTATTTCCATAGAATAACCTTCCGTTTCGACAAAGTGTAATATGAAAAAATTACATTCCACAGTTTCACTTTATTTTCGCACACACCAGCTAAAATACTGTTCGAATACACTATTACTGCAATACACATTTGTATTTTATACTTATAAATTTTTAACTACATGGCGACAGATATACTCACGTTCTGCATAAAATATATTAAAAAACTACACGACTTGTACCCCAGTACGATTCGTCTTACTGAGAGGTCCAGAAGCAACTGTTCTGACTAGGAAATGATTTTTTTGCCATAAAATTTTATCGATATGCAAACGTTTGAATCGATAGAAAACAAATTACAGGCGCGATCGCTCAGTACCAGACAACGCCACTCCTACTCGAGGTTTACCCCACGCCCTCTCACGAATCACGTGACCCAAATCAACCAATCACTAATTTTCGTTGCATTAGCGTTGCACCGAAGAGGCCCGATTTTCTGAGTTACCTCTGCTAAAATCACTTTCATTGATAATAAAAATATAATAGTAAATCGCTGACCAACGTTAAAAGATCTCACGTATTTCATCTCACGTACGACAGATGTACTCAAACTCTCAGTCGGCACTACGGAATCATCCCCAACGCAAGTGTTGAAAACTCCACTAAACTAATGGAGGCTAAAGCGGTGAACAAACGGCAGAGTAAATCGAACTGCTGTTGTATCGAGAGGGAAACGAAACGTTTTCTCGCCATGCTAATAGCCGAGGTGAAGCACATACCGCGTTGACACTGCCCTTGTGGAAAAGAATCGGCAAGGGGGAGAGAGAGAGAGAGAGAGGTTTCCGAGAATCAAAGGGTGAGACCACTCGCCAGTAAAGGCCGTTTACAGCCTCGAGAGGAGCCTCTTCGCGCTCCTTCTTCGACTCTCGCCTCGGATCAGGAAGGTCCGAGTCGAAAGAAATAGAAGAATTAAAAACATCAGAAATCGTTAAAACGTGCATGCTCGCGTTACTCGCGAATCTATTATTCCCTTCTCCGATACTTTCTCGTTTCGTTCGACGACGACGTGCGTTGTACAGGTCGTTTGCACACGCATCGCACGCTGCTATTTATGCTCGTGTCTACTTATGTACGTAGCAGTCAGCACGTACGTGCCGAGCGCGTAATATATCGCGTGTCCCAATCCAACTCTGCCACCCTAAAGTTTTCTCTCTTTTTCTCGTCTGGGTGCTTCGTTCCTGTACGAATGGAAGCGAGGGTCTCTCGACAAATAGATCTGCCGCCTGGAAATGGTCGCAATACTCTACCAGCAAACACGCATGTATGTACTACGATCGTGTTTCGAAGATCGTAGTTACTTCTACGTTCACCGTATCGTTTTCTCTTTTTCTTCCTTTGGTAAATATGTACGAGGAACCTGTGGTCAACCCCTGGCCAGAATTTTATTGAGAAACGAGAGGAAGGTTATTAATCAATGAATAGTGCCGGTTCGCACGGAATACAGAGTGGGCCGAAAGTTTCTTCCCACCTATTTCTTTTTTTAATAAAACAAAATATTAAATATTAATAAAACTGAAAACTAATTTAATCATATTGAATTTTAATATTATATAACAATTATATCAATAAATATTGAATTACAATTATATTTAATTTTGACAATAAATATTAATAAAATTATAAACTAATTTTCTTAATTTCAAATTAAATTTAATTTTGAACATGATTTTTTTCCATTATGTTTTAAAAATCTGTAATAAAGAAATTACGGATTTTATTAAAGTAAGAAGTGATTTTTGGCCCACCCAGTGCATACACAGTAGAACTTGTATATGATAGACTAAGGATTTTTGCTTCAATTTGAACATGGAAAAATATACAAAATATTGAAATGTTAATACACTCCTTATAATATTTAATAAGTAAAACAATTTTTTATCCAGATCTCACGTCTTTAGCTATCTTCACAAAAATATAAAAGTGCACGAACATTCGCGGTCTAACTATAATTGTAACAAATTCAATGATTCTCCACATTACTAGCGATTTTTTGTTCATATAATAAAAATTCATATTTAGATGAATGGATTCAACCGAGAAGAAGTTATTTAATCGACGACTAAAATTAAACTAAAATTTGATTCAAATGAAATCGCACATGTACAGAGTTCTACTGTAGCATGGGAAAGTGTATAAAATATCCAAAATAGAGTATTTATTAGAATTTTTGTTTCTATTTTGATTCTCATTTTTCCAATTGTACATTCTGAAAAATACAAAAGTGCATAAAAATCCGCAGTCTTAATTAATTAATTGCAACTGTTTGTTTCGTTTTAAAATCTAGAAAGTACTATAAACAAATTACTTTTGAAATACGATACGTTGGTGAAATATTATACAACAGCGAAGCAGCAGACAAAATAATTTAAATGTGAATGTACGGATGAGCGAGTTTCGCGTTACACGATTTTATAGAGAGAATTAAATGCACGTCGAAGCGAGTAATATCGAAAGTTTATTCGACGCAGCAGAGCATCGAATAACAGTTTTAGGACCTGTAATGAAATTTTAGTAAATACGCGAGGTTCATTGTGTTTGCATTTGTGTGTATACATGCAAAAACAACTTGAAAATATAAAATAAAGCCCAATTAATTTTCAATGAAATTAAATTTGGAAATCTATCAGATATACGTGTTCCAAGTTCATTTTTGGCGAAACTTATTTAAACGCTATTTGAAGTGTTGTATTTTTGTATTGTAAGAATTGCCAAACTTCATTTTGTTCAAAAAACCATAAAAAATCTTCCCAACTTGAACAATAATTTCCAATATAAAAAAAAACCATCAAACCATAAAAGCAAGAAACCACCCTTCTTCAACTTGTATTGTTTCAATTAAGTATGACACAGTTTAATATTCGTTTGCATCCAATACGAGACGAAGAAACCATACGTTGTAATGTAACTATGCAATTCACTTCTCCCCAGAGTACCACCCCTTTTCAATGATAATTTTAAAGCACAGAAAAGTAACATAGTTTTACAATTAATGACTATACGTCATCAGTTCGTCGACGTAATTTGTTACAACGTAATAATTGCAAATAATTACAAATTTCAACATTCAAAGAATTTAAAGTCCCACAAATACCCTTACGAATTCTTTATCGAACGGCTCTCGAGCTCGAATGGCGACGACTTGTTTTACTTAACTACCTGGCCTCGAACGCAAAGGTAACAATCATACTTCACAGCGTGGAACGCTCTCTCTCGATCAACTGATAATTGCACGTTCGATTCAAGTGTACTCTGCTCGTGATCGATCCTGATCGACACAGGTGGAACGAGTAATTACAAACAGAGCAGGACAAACACCGTCGTGTTTGTTGGCAACAGCTCGACGATCCTTACTCTTAACAGCAATCATCTTTCTTTTCTCTCAATCAATTACCACAGCGGCAGCTATTCTTCTCAGAAATGATAGCCTTGAAATCGATTCAGTCGGCTAAGGAGATTGGTCGAGGGTAATTAAGAAAATTGCCGTGAGTAAAAACTGATGAATCTATTGTTCAATCGTTGCAACGATGAACGATGAGAGGTGTTCATTCGTGTTAAAAGTCGTGGGAGTGAAGACTGTCAGCGAATAATGTACAGCGGGTAAAAGGAAGTTTAACACTAAAACTATCGACGATTGAAGCGTAAAATTTTCATCAGAAGTAAAAAAAAAAAAAAGAAAAAAAAAGATAGAAGAACTTTATAATACTTTGTACTTGTACTTATTCTATTCTATATTTATAGAATAAATTAATAATTACGACAAATCGCAATTTATCTATAATATAGATAATAATTAATTAATAATTATTATAACTAATATCATTATCGTAATTATTTTGTATTTTATTTTCATTCTCTGCAACAGAGATTAATAATAAAATTCAAATGAATTAAAAATTCTAAAATTGTTAGTCAAGAATTGAAATTTGACAAATACTATTTGTATATACAAGGTACGTATTTAAACATTTGTCACATCATGTGATACGTGTTATATAAAATACTGTGAATTTTCATTAGTAATGTCACGATTATATTGGTAAAATTTAAAATCAGTCTGGAAATGTACATGTGTATATGGAAATTGCGAGATATTTATTGCAAGTATGGATTTAATGAGACATTAATACAGCACGAATAACCATCGGAGATGCCATTTGCATTATCGTTGGAATTTTGCAATCGTGCTATGTAATTTGACATATTGAGATTTCTCGCGACGTATACAGTTATCAAGGATCGCAAGATTTCAATCTCACAGTTCCCATCGTTGAAGCATAATCATCATCAGATCTTATATTTCTAACGATATATACGCAATACCTATAATCATGCGATTTTCTACTAATAAAAATGGAGATTTTAATTTGCGTAAACAACGACGTGGAAATAACTTTGTCATGAATATAGAAAGAGCAACGACACTATATTAGTACTTTATACTAATGTTCCATACAGAGAGTGTTAATGAAAAACAAATATTAAATTTTTTGATATTACAAGCAGTTTTGAAATAAAACATGTATATTTAGAATTCAAGCTAATCAATTCCATTTTTCAGTAGTTTCTTTACTACTTAGAACTACCAAAACGGTCAAAATGACCAATTTATAATTTTTGTTAGATATTTTATAGATGTAAAAACAGCCTATTTTTTAGTGATTTAAATAACTTTTTCTTTTACTTTAATGTCTCTAATGGAAATTTTACGTTTTAATCATCGGTTATTTTGTCAATTTCGTTGCATAAGTACAAGATCGGTGTTCAATTCTCAAGAAACAAATGAATTACTTTCGCTCATTTTAAGAAAATGTGAGTCGATTCCAAAATTTGGAAACTGTCCAAGGGACATTTCAGTATTTTAAACACAACTAACTTTTGCTACATCCAACGATACAATTCGTAATTCGTGCGAAAACACACACATGAAATCTTGCAACCGGGAAGTACGAAAGTTACTCCACGCCATTGCAGATAATGAAAAACCGATCCACAACGAGCGTGTTAACGCGTTCGATCGTCTACGCGTGTGCCACCTTTTCTTTCTCTCGCGTCTCTCTTTTTTTTTTTCTTTCCCCTGCAGTAGAACCGAGTCCTGCCAGTCTCTTTCACCCCCCGTGGTCGGTGACTAACACACAAAGCAGACGGTGCCCTTACCGTAAATCGCCGGCACACACACACACATACACACACAGAGAACCGAGAAGCATAATATAGTGATAGTGGTTGGGCTCGTGCTCGTATACATACGCCTCGTGTACGTACGTGCCTCGCTGCGTGGGCGACCCCTCCGAATCGTGTATCGAGTGCCGACGAACTAACAGAAAAGAAAGAAGTGCACAGTGCGCTTACACCTTCAGAACGACGACGTTAAATTACGGCACACTTATGAAAATCCAACTACCTCGTTTTCAATGGCAACAAATCGAACGTTTGGAATTTTTATCGACGAGCCGATTAACCTCTTGCGCTAGTAACTGGTTCGCGGACCATAACGAGTGACCAAATCGTATACAATAATTCGTCTTCTTTTTGAATTCATTCGATATATCACTGGATAGAAATTACTAAGAAGTGATAAATTTATTATTCGTTTCGCCTGGGTTATGTGTCAATATACTTAAAACTGAGAAAATATTGCAATTTTGGGCCAAATGTTCTCGACGTGCGTGGCAAGAGGTTAACGTTATCTGTTGATTAATTGTCTCGATTATCTGGAGCATATTAGATACTCCAATATACTAATACTAATTGTCTAGAATATACTAGATAGCAATTAAACTCGATATTTAATTTCTATCGATATTTGAACAAAATTATGTTTTCTTGAACGTAATTAAAAACAGAGAATCTTCATCCAGACGAAAAACTGTAATGGATACTTTACTTTGGATATTCTGTGCATTTCTGTTGCAAGAACATTTTCGTGGATTTTCAATATTTTGCATATTTTTACTCTTTGCTAGAGATACTATAAATGCATAAATATTTAAATTTGATAATAATCATAGAAACTTCTTTTTCGTGCATTTTGATTATATTTTGCAAATTTTACTTTGTCTATCTATTATCTATTATCTATTACAAAAATATCAAATAATTTACTTGTAACTATGTGTTAAATTGCACAGAATGTATAGAAATAAATAAAAAAACAAGAATTTAATACGTAAAACAATTTTTCTACGATTTCCAACGATACTATTCTTTCAGTTATATTGTATTGTATTATATTATAAAATATGAATTTACATAAAGGACTCATGTTTCAAATTTTCTCTGACAATTAAACTTAAATTTCGTTTAATAGAGGATTTGGAAAAGTGAATGATCTTAATTATTACAGGCAACAAAAGTTGTACAATTATTATTAATCATAGAAAGTCTCACAGATCGCGAACATAATTTTTATCTGTGCATACAAGTGCGGAATAAGACTTTATCAATAATAAAGAATTAGAAGCTCAATTAAAGCTCAACTACTTTGAAAAGTAGAAAATAATAGAAACAGAAATGAATGAAACAGTATCTACACTATTCAAGAATCAAAACAAACACAATGAATAACCTAAATTGATAGATATTCCTATCCAAAAAGAAATTAAATTTTAACAAGGATTTTAATCACATTTCACTAGCAACGAACGTACCTCCGATTCAACCTCGCCAAGCCAATTAACTTTTTTCAAAAGAGAGAGTACACCAAACTGGAACATATTGCCAGAACTCCGCACCCACTTTTTCCAATCCAATCAATCCCCGGTGCTATCAGTGTTTCGTGTCGCCTCGTCCTGCGCGAACGACGATAATCCTCGCCGTAAAAATGATTTACGGCGTCCCGCGTGCAATTTCCCTGTACTTCTAGCGAGCAGTATCGTCGCAACGAAAGGATGCCTGACAATTAACTCTGCAGGACCTTCTCCGTGCTCGCTTCCACGAAGTCAATAATTTATTACGATGGGCTTTGGCTCGAGCCAGAGTCAATATTGACCGTCCTGGGACGACAGAGGTCACGGCGTCGTTTCTCGTGGCCATACGCGACAAATTCGATTCAAGGAAGAATCTGTACATTGCCCAAATATTTAGCGCTTTGCTTCCTTCGATTTCTCGCCTCAAGGTTGTCGGACGGAATCGAAGAAGGAAAGGGGACAAGGAGTGGGACACGAACCGGACGAAACAATCAATATTTCGACGACGAAACAAACAAATGGCGAGAGATCGACGATTGTTACAATGTAAATCAAGCGAGGAGCCACTGAGATTTATTACGCTAGCCCGAGCGTTATGGATTTTCGATATTTCCTGCTCGACAGCGAAACTACTCCTCCCTCGACCGTCTGCCGAATGAATGGACTTCCAGTTGACTGTTCGACAACGCCGGTTCCGAAGAACCTTCGCGATTTCGAGGCTGCATATACACGTGTGACAAAAAAAAAAGAAAGATGTTATCGAAACAGGTTGAAGGAAATTTCGAGGATCGACGCAGGAAGTGGCTCGTTTCCTCGAACACTTGTCACGTCCCATGAACGTTCGAATGTCGTTTTTTTATTCCAAAGAAAATCTGACAGGCTATTTTGAATTACCTAAGGAAAACAATGATATCGATTCTTCCAAAAAAAAAAAAAAAATGTGAAGTGTCTATCTTCATCGTTCGAAAGGAAGATTGTTATTCTCTTAGTAGAAGTGAATCTTACCTCGTGATCGAGCACATGCCGCGATGGTTATTTCTTTCTAAATGGAATGCAGGTCAAGCACAAGCTCCTTTGTATTGGACCTGGACCGTCAAGCTCTCTCGTGGATGTTGAAGCACCATTAATACCCGAAGCAAACCAAACGAGCGCGCGTCAACGACTGAGTGGTGGCAGCG
>KQ435711.1:4386024-4396265 GCA_001276565.1 Melipona quadrifasciata
CAAGTATCCGTTCAGCCCAGGTCAAGCGTGAATCTGACCCAGTAGAATCATCGCGTACACGGCGGATCCATCCTGACCCACCGGATTAACCGGCAGCCAACGCGTTTTACACTTCCTACGACGGGGGACGATCGGGGAAAAGGTCACTGCCTCGCGCGAAAGCATCGGGCCTTTCATTCACGACACGATTGCGCAAAGGTTACGATCAGTTATCGAATGAAAATGAAGTTCTAGCTTCGGGCTAGCATACCACGTTCGATTCACCTGTTGCTTCGCACTGGCTCGATTCACCGCTGAAATCGTTCAATTTTGATCTAACGCGATTCGAACGACCTCTTTTTTTACAACTTTCTAATACTCCTTTTTTTCAATATATATATATATATACACGTCTATGTTGGATTTTATTGTACTTTTAGATTTTACATTATTCTTGGAATAATTATAAAACTTGAATACCACTTGAATACCGGGACTGTGTGTTTCATTATTTTCATGATTTGCACGACACACATCTTATTCGAAATAAAATGGAAATATTGAATTTTGGAAATTTTATTTTTATATAATTCTTTCCCAAGCACTTTGTGTTATCAAATTTTATTGTTTCATACTGAAGCTGCGAAAAGAAGTTTACATTTTTTTTCATCATCAACTCGTCGCTTAGATTCTATAAGTATTTATAATCAATTATTACAATAAATTACAAGGATCTCTCAATTTTCATAATAAAATTATTGTTCGACCGAAGAATAAATTTATATCATCTAACTATCGCATGACTATTGTACCGTGTTCAAATGAATCAAGATCGAATTAAAGTCTTAATTTCATAAAATTACAACATCTAGATGCCAAAATTTTCGATGATGCAAATTAATTAAAAAGAACTGCGTTGACGTGATGGCCCTGAGTGGGTTAAAAATCACAAACAAAAAGATCAGCAGTATAAAAAGGAAACCAGCGCGATGGCTTCAAAACATAAAACTCATTTCATGATAAAAAGAATACCACTTGCGATGGTACAAGTCTGACTGTGCATTGTATATACAGCAGGAAGCAAGAATTAGTTTATTTCTAAAGAAAATCGTATAAATAATCAAGAGCCCCGGTTCCACTTTGTTAATAATGCAACAGAATTGAAAAATATGATCGTTTTAACCTGCAATTAGGATCACTGATTTGCAACAACGGATGGGGGAACGATGAACGATGAACGATAACGATAGAGGGAAGGGGAAAAAAAAAAGGTCAGAGCGCTGGTAATGTGACGTACGCGAGTTAAATGCACTGCGTCGCGACGTGACGTACGATTATAATTGCGAGACTCATCTCATTAGTACATTCATAGCGTTTCCTTGTTCCCGACATTGCACAAGAAGCCGGAAGCAGCTACGGTTCCTTTTCACCGAATGATACACGAGCGCAGTCGTTTATCTCGCCCACCGAACGGATCGATCCGTTTTGATCAGAAACGAAATACACTACGTTCCATCTCCTCCTGTTCAATTCATATTTCGATACTTGCAAATTATCGCAACTAGATATTAACTTGCGAAACTGTGAAACGAGACTCGATTATATCTCGTGATTATAGATTCATCGATTAAAGAGTTGATAATTATCATTAATTTAATAATTCATTAACTCGTTAATTCATTACCCCATTCGCAACGTTCACAACGTATGTATGTGCATTATTACGTGTGTAATATGATTATTATTCGTGCCGTGTGCTAATTTTGCACTAAATTATGTTTCCAGTAAACACGTATCTTTTATATACATTTTTAGATTGATTTCAAATTTGATCAATATAATTAGAAGTTACAGTGTTAACGGAAGTTTAACATATTTTTTAGTTCGTATAACTTGTAGATTATACGCGTATGTAAAATATATTTTTGATGTAATTCTAAGTTCTAATCTTATTCGGACAATTGACATTGATTTAGGCTAATTGATGAAATAGCTAATATCGATTAATTAATATTATTGATAATATTAGTTAGAAAGAAATTAATAATATTTATAATGACGATATTATTGATTGAATCGAAGGAATGAAAATTATTGATGACCCGAGTGAAGCGACTAAAATATTCTATAAATAGCTATAGTTTAAAAGTTCTCGTAGATTTATGTACAAACTCAGATAAAAATGAGATTAAAGTTATTTTACATTCCTCGCTGCTGTTCACTAAGTTATTAAATATACTTCTCATTGTGATTTAAATTGATTAATAAAAAATTGCACGACTTGTACCCCAGTACGATTCGTCTCACTGAAAGGCCTATCTGACTAGGAAATGAAGACGATTTTTTTGCCATAAAATTTTATCGATATGCAAACGTTTGAATCGATACAAAACAAATTACCGGCGTGATCGCTCAGTACCAGACAACGCCACTCCTACTCGAGGTCTACTCCACGCCCCCTCACGAATCACGTGACCCAAAACAACCAATCGCTAATTTTCGTTGCATTGGCCCGATCACTTTCAATGATAAAATAGTAAGTAATAAAAATTGTCAGAGTGCATGTAACATGCAAAAATATACAAAACATCCAAAGTAAAGCACTCTTTGTAAAAATTCTTTGTAACCTAATTTCACAAAGATTCTTTATAACGTAATCTCGTAAAATTCTAAATTTGCATAAAAACGGTCTGATAGTAGTCCATGAAGGTACCGCACGGTATTGAAGATACAGCAAGAATATAAATTTCTAAATTGCAGCAAATCTAAACGCTTCTTGACCATTCTGTACAAGTTCTGTCCCCCATTTTCCGTTTTTCGGTGTTAGGATCACACGATGATATATGATAATTGAACCAAAAACCTGTTGGTCCCGCTACGAAATTTACATTGGCCATTAATCCTCGTCAAGTGCAAAACTCATTCCACCGTCGCGATACTTTCCAACATCGTCACGATTATCGCTTTATGTTTCAATCGATAGTGTCGTTCTTTAATCCTCGGGTTCCACAATACGCCAGCGCAATTACCGTAAAATTATTAGATTCTCTAAAGGGAATGTTCGCAATTCCAAGTCGATTGGCGCGAGACTGAAGAATCAATTTTTGATCAAACTCGGAATAACCTCAGTAGTATCAAACCGCGAAAAATGAAGCTATCAAAAATCTACAGAGTAATCAGAAACGCTTCAACTGTATGTTTTAGATAGTTCGCGTTCGATATTGGAAATCAGAAAGACTAATGAATCTAACTCTGACTAACAAGTGGAACGGTCTCTGTAAACAAACACATAATAAATCGTCCAGTGAAAATTACGTTTTTCTTCAAGGTTTCCCTGCTCCGTTGATTAAAGGGGTCTTTCTCGCATGCTTGTTACAATGCAGACCCATTTTCAGTCGTGAAAACCACGCTTCTTGCCAATTCCATCCCGCACCGGTACTTGATTGCCTTTCATTAGAAAATCACTGTGAAATAAACGCACACTGGCTGACCTAACGGACTTCATTTTCAGTGAAAATGAATAAACTGACATTGAATTTTCATAAATTGTACGTTCAAAAAGGAAACACCGCTTCCTATTCTACCATTTTGCTGTATAATACTAACTTATTTGTTTACTATTACGATTTTGCTATATGGATATTTACGAAGTATAAGTACTATTTTTCGAAAAAGAACTTTTTTTCTTTTTATGTTGTATATATGTTAAGAAATTCTCTTCTTTTTTTTGCACACATTAAAAGCCAGTTTTATGAGCTGAATTCATTCAATGCGTTCGTAGACACTGTTGGATGAAATGATATTTGAAATAAAAAATAAAAATTAGACTAAAAGTTAGCTTGAAATTTTCATATTAATTGAGATATTATTTTGAACATTTACTTTATTTTACGAGTATAGTCACTGTGTATTTTAATTATATATTTTTCAGAATGAATAATCATTTGAAATAAATGTTGCTCTCACATTACACGTGCTAAATGAAGTATTTAAAGGAATTTTTGCAAAGATTAGGACGTTCAGCAAATAATTTAACAATTTAAAACAATTTCAATGGTGTTCAACAAATACAAAGACTATTCTATCAATCTTTGTTATTTATAAAAATAAAAATTCTTTAGTTTCACAAAGCACGATGTTAAATTATGTCAAAATTGTCTGTTTGATTTCTCTGTTTAAAATGTACACATTACTGAAGACAAATGGCCAAAACATAAGTAAATGTTCATTTTCTCCAACAATTCTTTTCCAAGTCCGAAATAGTAACTAAAAGAATAATATCGATGCAAATTTAGTAAATTTGGCATGAAATATTACCTCAAACAATTAATATATATACGTCAACGCGTATTGAATGGAACAAGTTTCAAATACCACTTGCTATTTCGATAAAAGTATTTCGATTCTTATTTCCAATACTTTTTAGTTGGGATGCAGCGAAGACCGCTCGCAGGATGCGAATTACGCGGCAAGGAAGTATCTATTTTGCAAGCCGTCTTATTAATGCTCGAAGGATGTATCGCGAAGAAGAAGAAGAAGACTCGCTTGGAATTTCACCTTTTACCTCGACGTGCCAGCGCAATTCAAACGATGCCTGTGAATCGAGAGAACCACTCAACGCCGGCTTCCTCTTCGAAGAAACATTCTTCAACAAACCGACTGAACAATTTACTTTCTCCCCTAAATGAGCAACCACGTTCAAAATCAGTTTCCCACAACACACGCCCATCGCGTTCCTTTTCGTCAACGAAGATTACCAGATCCCGCCGTAATCGTTGCAAAACGAAAAAGGAGTCTATCTCCGATCGTTCATTCCGATTTTATCTTCGCAGTCTCGATCTTCGCAGTCTCGAGATTCACAGAAAACGTTCATCAATTGCATTCCACTTTTTCTTGTTAAAGACCTCGTGTAGAAATTACGTAAACGCGACATTATAAAGATACTTTACAGAAGCTCGTTATAGTAGTCAGAGATATGGAGAAGGAGTTGTGCGAATTGTGGGAAGGAAATAATTTATCTGGTAATATTTTAATTTCTTCAAACGGGATCTTTAGCCTTTTTGTGATTTTTTGATAGCAAAGAAACGGATCAGAGAAGGAATATCGAACAAATTCTTGGAACTGTTATAATTATGAAATGTTAAAAAATAGAACTCAACGGCATAAATTAAGTGAACATTAAATACAACATTAAATACATTTAAAATTCATTTGATTTTTATCGATTTTAATTTACTGGAATTTATCTAAATTACTAGAAAAATCATTTTAAGATCTCTTGTAATATAAACTTTCAAAGTGCAAAGCATTAAAGTAGATCATTGATTATCAAACTACAGAAATATAGTCAAATTTTAACTCTATCTCGAAATAATTTTTAGAGAAATGTCTGACATTATAATTTCGTCGAAACCATCAACAGAATGAACAAAATAACCATTCGTAATTTCTCACAGATATTCCATACCGTATTTTTAGGAGTAGAAAGTCGAATAGAATCAGAAATAGTTGCAGTACTTATCTAATGATAAAAAGACATGAAACGAGTTTTTAAAATTCAATGCCAAGAAACAAAATGCGACAACATAAATTAATTGAGAAGAATCGCCGATGAAATATCTCAATGGGTTACATGTACTTATTTCTATCCTAATTGACCAAATGACTGATTGTGAAATAAAATTCCTTTTTATGAAAGAAATATAGATAATTGTCAATTTAATATAATATAATATAAAAAAAAAACGTTTTAATTATAATTTAATATATCGATTTAACTCTTTGAGCTCAATCTGTTTTCAACAAGAGCGGTGTTGCGCGACCACTTGTATTTATTTCAAGATAAATTAAGCAAATTAATGTAAAATGTTTTTCATTATCACTGAAAGTGATTTTAGCGGGGTAGCCCTCTTCAGGTGCAACGCTAATGCAACGAAAATTAGCGATTGGTTGATTTGGGTCACGTGATTCGTGAGAGGGCGTGAGGTAGACCTCGAGTGGGAGTGGCGTTGTCTGGTATTCGTTTTGTGTCGATTCAAACGTTTGCACATCGATAAAATTTTATGGCAAAAGAGTCGTCTTCATTTCCTAGTCAGAACAGTTGCTTTCAGTGAGACGAATCGCACCGGGGTACAAGTCGTGCAGTTTTTATTGTTATTGTTATTATATGATTTTCGAAAGTGTAATAATTTCCAAATTTTTATAGCAGATTCACGTAAAATCCAGCGTAACATACGAGTTAATATAACACGATGTAACAAAATAACTTTCAAATGGCAAGAAAAACTGCTAGATTACTTTCATTTTTTTTTTAAACGAGCTGAATAAACAACGAAACGAAAGAAATAAAACAACGAACGTAGAAATTTTCGATCGAATTGTAATTTATAAACCGATCGTTTCATCGGGGCGCTTCTTCAAACGTTTGGCTGACTCGGTGAATGGATCCTCCGTGTTTACGCGCGATTCGGCGCGAGCATAGGTCGTGGCTTGACCCACACACACGGTTTGC
The DNA here is from genome assembly GCA_001276565.1 of Melipona quadrifasciata. Classification (NCBI taxonomy): domain Eukaryota; kingdom Metazoa; phylum Arthropoda; class Insecta; order Hymenoptera; family Apidae; genus Melipona; species Melipona quadrifasciata. The sequence goes on from KQ435711.1 coordinate 4,392,515, forward strand.
GAGTCCTCGTCGGACTGGTGGCCGCCAGGCGAGATGCAGAGAGGAGCTTCGTCGTTGGAGAGAGGCGATGCTCACACGTGCACCTCGGGGCATTCACGAGTTGGCAGTCGGCTGTTGAAACCCGCCCGGTGAATGCCTCTCCAGCCTCTCGCGTGCACCGATTTTTACCAACCTTCTACGGTTTCGCGTCTACGCGCCCAGTGTACAAGTACGAGAAACGAATTGTTGTTGTTGCACGCGGGAAATAAGGCAATTCGCCGACAGACAGGTTGCTCTCGGCTTCGCGAGAGGAGGAAAACGCAATCGTGTGGTAAACGTGTGAACGGCAGTGACGCGTGACACGGTCTTCGAAGAAAGTGAAATGTGATTCTCCAGGTGGACAGGAAATGACAAGACGGACCCCGTTGAGCCCAGAGTCGCCGAGTTTCACTCCGAACTTGCATCTTTACACGCGTTTGTAAACTGTTCGCGCTGGAGAGAAATCCAGCGTAATTAAAACGGCGACACGCATCGCGCGATCCAATAACGCGTACATTAACGATCACGACCTGTATATCGGTATTAGTAAACATCGACGCCAGATATTTACAAGCTTGCTTGCCACTTTATAAATTTCGCTTCATTACGAATCTGATGAATGAACGAGAGAGAAGAAGAAGGATCCGTAGGAACTAATCTCGAGATCGTCCGAGAGAGAGAGAACACCTCTCGAGCAGAGCAGTGCAACAGTAACACCCGGAAAGAAAGGAAGGTACAAGAAATCGGTTGCCATAAACGGCAGAAAAATTCTCCCTGCGTCGAGACGAACTCGTAACGCGGCAGGTATAAATAACGGTTTCGACGATTTTTCGCGTGTCAGTGGATCACTAGGTTTTCCAGCCGTAACGTCTGGCTGGCTTTTTACGAAAGGTCACGGAGCTGCGTTCACGCTCGTCACTCGGACGATCGATTGATCGATCCTCCTTTGACGCGCCACCCCGGTGAGAAATTGACTCGCAAATTGATTCATCCATGATGACGGTGTCCATTAGACTCTTCATCGAGCAAATCGACAAGTGTGGAACCTTTGCCGATTGGTGAGCAGTCAATTTGTCCGCCAGTTGTTCGCGGTGCGTGAATCGTTCGAAATTTCCATCGGGGCGGCCCGTTATGAATGTCCGTTTGAAGGAAATTCGCGCGACGAAGAGAGAGGCCTGATGTGCCACTCGGCAAGACGAACGGCTGTGGAAGTTGGCGACGAGACGCGTTTCGAAGAAACTCGTTCTTTTCCATTCGAGTGCGCCAACTGGGATCGTACGTGATAGCAGTGCACGAGCAACAAGTGTGGGAATCGTCGAGCCACCGGCTACAGCGACGCTAATGACGTTAACGACACCAGGATAATACGTCGCGTGAAACGTAGCAAGGACACGTGTATACCGGTATCGGTAACGAGATTTTAATTGTCGATTCGCTTCGATTAATCTCGTTAAAACGGAATTCGACGAAAATTGAAACTTTCAAAAGCGGGAATGTATCGCCGGTGTATCACCCGTGCAACCAAGATTCTGTCCGTTTTAAACGATCGCGTTAATGTCTCGAGCGTTAATTTATGGATCCGTCCGTCAGGATATTACGCTGCGTAGGCATGCTTTTAATCCTTTCGCCGATGGAGGAAGAAGCGCGGATACGTACAGGTATTTTATAACCCTTCGAGGGGTCAGCCAGTAATTACGCAAGTATGAACGCGGGTTCGCGGAGGCAGAGACAATGCGGGAGATAGCGCGATATCGGTGAGACATCGCGCGAGAAAAAAGTTCTTCATTGTCCGAGGAATGTGGGTGTATCGCGCGAGATATCTAATCGACGAGGAGGAAAATCTCGCGCGTGAAAGAGAATTACAAAAAGCACTCGCCACGCGGTGCATATCGTTAACGTTTCGCTTAACGATGGGACGAATCGAACTGAGGGAATAGAAAGAACTCTGTGAAGCTATGAAACAAAAGAAAGAACGAACAACAAATTAAATTGTCTTCTCATATTTATTATTTCGCGTAATAATCGTAAATTGTGAAAGTCCATTTTGATTAATGACGTCCTTAAATTTCATTGAGAACTGATAAAAATAATAAAAATAAAATAAAAATAAATTCAAACGTTAAAGAATATCGACAGCTGATAAAATGGGGAACACGAGGTCGCAACCTTACCAACAACGCAAGTCACCATACCTGTTCTACCTTATCCATAGAACATGGAGCATCGTGACTGACCATCGGAAGGAACATGGACGCTCCGACGATATCGATGAAGAAACTGATTTATCATCGAGGTGCAGTGGGTGCAATCGATGCGATTTTGGACAAGACAGTCTTACTTTCGACAGGTAAGTCGGATTTCTATTATAGCAGAGACAATGTAGAAAGTAGCAAACTTGACATAAACGAAGGGGAGAATTTAAAAAATGTGAATGATACGTAAAAACGAGATAGGAATCTATGCTTATGAATCAATGAAACTATTTAATAAATTTTTATGTACTTATTGCAATTGCGATTGTAATGACTACGATTGAATGCAGTTAATCTGTTTATATTATTTTTATGTACCAATAATAAATAATAAATATTGATTATTATGTAAAAGTACTGTGGAGGTTCGTTTTATAAACAAATTTACAAATTTTGTATAAAAAAAATTATACCTTCACTGTTATACTAATATGACATCTTATTTAAATCTTAATGTATTTAAATACCAAATTCTTGGAACACACTTAAATACAAATTAATTCAAATAAAACTATAAATTTTTAACATACTCTGTCTATTACAGATCTAAACATTTCTATTTAAACTCTATTAAATATCTAAAAATTTCTTTATGAATCCTGTTTATGACTAATCTAATGATTTGTTAAAAGACTCTACCTATCAGATCAAATCTAAAAGTTTCTCTCTTGAAATCCTATCTACATAAACGTATATTTATGAAAAACCTATCAAAAGGACCCTCAAAATATAATTATTTATACACTCGATATAAATGCAAATAATAAATCAAGAGTAGAATATTTTTTCTATTTCACAACAGAAAATTGTTAGAAAATTTTTGAAGTATTTAGAATAATAAATAAAATAATTTAAAAATTAAACTTTCAAAATTTTATTTACGAAATGTAGTAATAAGTGTACTTACATTTAAATGATTATGAAAATCCAATACAGCTATATTAAAAGCTGCTGGCAACCATCTCCATGCAGCTATTTTTTAGCTGTATGAAATGATTCAAGAACATATTTCCACAATTTCAATGGAAGGAGTTTGAATATTTAATAAACGCAACTGTACTTAAAGAAACGCAATCATTTATCAACAAAACACTAACTGAAAAAATAATTGAAACATAACTAAGAATGTTAATCGCAATTATTTTATAATTCACAGCATTAAAACAACTACGAGTATCATTATCACAATTCTAATTTAATAGAATTATAATATTAGATAATATTAGAAATATTCTATCGCAATCCTCTAATTTAAAATGCAAAATCTTGATTTCACAACTCTAATAATTAATTTCTTAAAATATTAATAAAGAAACGCGATTTTCTCAATGTGTGATAAGTCGATATACATTAGTCAAACAGAATTAAATACCATATAGTGATACTTGTATTTATATAAGATAGATATACTTATATAATATCACTACATATTACATACTTATATACTATCACTACATAGTATCACTACAAATAAGAAGTAA
>KQ435711.1:4396504-4406645 GCA_001276565.1 Melipona quadrifasciata
ATACTAATTTTATTTGAATGTTTTTAAAATTTCTTTATTTCTTTAGATTGTCTCTAAGTCCTGCATCTTCTAATAAACTAAAATAATATTAAGCCTGTTCCATTATTTTGATTATTTTTGACTTGTATTTGTATTGTATTTTCCTAATATGAAAAAATATCTCTAACTTGAATATAATTTCGTATATAATTTTTCAGTTAAATTTTATGTTAAACATTGAAATACAAAAATTTGAAGATTGAATTAACTTGCTGTTCAATAAAACTATTTCGTGACATATCTTGTTTCTATATCTTATTCTTTAAATACTAAAAGCGAACGAGAATGTCCTTTAAATACTAAAAGCAGTAACAAGAATGACTTTTCATGGATGAATTTTTCAATAAATAAAATAGACAAAAAATATTACTACTCTCACGGTAGTGAGTCACTACGTTCGCCAAAAATTTTACAATACAATACAACTAATCACTCGTGTCGATTCGGATCTTTCATTCTGCGACACGACTGACTGATCAGAACAAAAATGCATGCGACTCACAATCAGATGCAACATTGTCATTAATGTAGTAGTAAACCAGCAAACATCAAAGAGGGACCGGGAGAAATCTATAACAAAGTGTAAAATATAATTCGTTCGTAAAAGCCATGTTAATTATTTGAAATTATTTGAAATAATGAAACGTTTAACTGTATTAAACATAATATTGTTAATTAATCATAATCATGATCATAATCAATTTAAATAACAACTAAACAATTAAAAATTAAACAATTAAAAATAATAAATAAAAATAAAAGTTTTTTTAAAAATTTTAATTAGAAATTATAAATAAAAATAAAAAATTTTAATTTGTCAAATCAGATTTTAACTCTTAATTAATAATAATTAACACACGCTACAAGTATATATTTCCTAATATTATCAAATATCTATAAATATTCTATAATGCAACTAATTTACAAAGATTGAAAGTTTCAAATGTATTTCGTACTAGTCAAATATGACGCGTTTTATTTGTCAGTTGAACCAAGCTGTGCAGTAATCAAACGCGTAGGACAAGTTTAAACTTGTCTTTGACTATTAACAATGTACGATTGAATATTAAATAAATGTTAAAAATTATAATAAAAGGAGGAAATAAACGTACAAATATATCTCTGACATCATTAGAATGAAACAAACGATCTAAATTATCTCAAAATTATCATTAATTAGCAGGCATGGCGTCTTTTTAAAACTTCAAAATTTTCCTCGTAATCTGTGCAAAAGAAAACCAAATCCTTCTTACTTGTAGAATAAAGAAAAAATGTAGAATAAAGAAAAAAAAGGGTACCAAAGGAAAAAGACAGTCAAGTAATGGATTAATAAATTATGAAATAAAAACGTACGTTAATTAAGCGAAGATCGACATCTACCGCGGAGTGACACTAGCATGCATCCAACCGCTTTGATTTTCGACATTAGACTGGCACCCCGCGTCCCGCGCTGTAATTTACTCCTAGAATTTCTGCCGTAAGGAGTGGGAGGAGCTTGTCAGCAAATCGAGTATGTATATACGATTAACAGTCGTCAGATTCATAGAAAATGCTCAGGGATATGTTAATGAAAACAAATATTCTAAATAAAGAAATAATACGTTTGATTGAAATAATACGCAGAATTTGGTTGAAAAGTAAACATCTGTGAGTTGATACATAACAGAAGATAGTTGATTACAGGACGAACAAAATTTACGTGCAGATCTGAAACATGGCTTCGTGTGCTTAGAAATATATACGAGTTTATACGAAGTTCAATATATGCATGTGTATGTGCATATTTCAGTTTGATTAATTGTCGATTAATAAAAGTATGGAGATAATAATCTTTACTTCAAAGTAAAATAATATCTCGAGGCGGAAAATTGTAACTAATCATATACACGTAAGTATGCAAGTGTATGTATCATTCCTTTATTCATATACCATTCGTATTAACTTTCATTAAATACTGTTATTTATGTGTAATATTAATTTACTGCTATTAACTATAAGATCGAATAGAATGAGATTTTAATGTTGAGTAAGGTTAGATTAGAATTAAAGCAATAAAAGTTGGTATTTAATAGTTTAATAAAACGATTATTTAATAGTTCAATTTTCTAAGCAAATATACGAAAGAAAAGAAAAGAAAAGAAATGAAACAAAAGAAAGTAAAGAAAATCAAAAAGGAGACTGTCGGAGATATGAAATAGAATGTAATGATAAAGAGAAGAGTTAAGACGAGTGAAGAAAATAAAAGGAAAGAGGAAAAGAAATAAGAGAAAAGAAAAACTATCGTGAAAGGAAAAGGAAGTAGATCATATGTATATACTTAGTCTACAATTATAACACGGAATAGTCTAACATTCAATGCACTTTTGTGTCATACGTCTCGAGAAGCTCCTTATCGTCAAAGTATCATTCCCAACGTTACCGATTTAGCTTCAAATAAAATTGCAACATTTATAACGAATATAATCGAAATTAAATTTTGATATAAAATTACAAATAAGATATAGAATGAATAACTTGTAAATGGAGTATAGATTTCATGTTATTCTGTGTGTAGAGTATTGGTTTTTTGCAATCTTTGTTCATTCGTGTTATAAAATTCCATATGCGATCCATAGTAATATTTTACGTAGAAAAGTGAAATGCATCTTAATTTTCATCGATACAATCATGATGGGTATTTTAATATTGTAGTCGTATTTTTTTTTAAATTTTGCGTCTGTTAAATTAAATTCGTAGTGAACACCTGACATCTTGCGGCCATGTTCAGTATTACTCTAATAGACTCGTCCGTTAGAACGTTAAGTGAAAAATTTCTATTTTTCCTGTTCTTTGTCTTATTACTTGAATATTATTATATCATCATCGTATTCCAACATTTAATACAATAGTAACGGTAAGTAAAGCAGAAGTAACATACATACTAGAAGCATAAAACTATTTTATAAAATATTCTCTCGATAACCGCGATAACGTGACATTTGTACTTGTTTAAAATTTTATATTCCTCATTTTCTTGTATATTATCAGGTAAATGTCATAAAGTGGAAGTAAATGTGATCAAAAGCGACATTGGAAATCAGAAATTTAACAGTAATAAAATCTCGTTCACGGATTGGATCTCCGTGATAATATTTTTTCGATGCAATAACTGTTGGAGTTGGCGGTCATCTCGCGTCACTGACGAAGATTGCTTATTCTAAAAGCTAGTTCTACCACTTGATGTCCGTCTCGTGTTTATCCTACGCGCATACAGTAAGAAAACGGCTGAATATCGACTAACATAAGTACTACTCCTCACGTCTGTCCTTTCTGCCCCTCTACGTGACGCATCACAGGATAAACTGAAACCTGGCTTACATTACGAGCAGGTGGAGGCGCCGGTGTCAGTAAACCTCCGGTCGCCTTAAAGAGCGGATCGTGTCAACGAATGTCCCGGTGAATGAAAGTTGGTGTCAGTTCCACTCGACTTTGACAATGAAAATTAATTTCCATCGTCATCGTGCTAATTTGTGAATGAATTTTATTTCACGTGCACATCGAATCATGCATCGAGAAGGTTGAACGTGTGACTAACAGGAAATTCAGGTATTTATCTCTTCGTATTATGTAATTTTGCTTTTTTCTTTTTCCGATTGAACTTAATTACATGCACGATGATAATCGGTCGGTAAAAAATATCGGAAGCGTTGAAACACGTACGAGGACAGGTTTGCTTTGAAATTTAAATCAAAAAATTGAACGTGTTAGGTTTGATACATGATACCGATAAGACGTGTTATCCAAGATGCGTTGATGCACGCGAACGTTGAACGTCGACGTCCTTTATTTTTCGACCATTTCCCGAAGACGACGACGACGACAGGATCTCGTTTGAACTTCCTCGCTTCGTCCCTTTAAAGGAAACGCCGGTTCTGGATCTTCCCGACTCCGACGATCCTTCTAATGTATTTTCGACCGTGAAAAAAAGCTTAACGAGACGAGCAATTTCATTCACACACGGTCGACTGTAAAAAAGGAGCACGCAAACCACCACAAGCCAGGGTAGCTAGCCTTTACTCACATACGCACGCGTAACGAAGAGCTCGGCTGTTGCTAATAAACCAGCGTACGAGAATGCGTCTCTATGCTCGTAGAAAAAGATCGCTGATCGTTAGTTTTGTGCCAATTATGGCAATTATGAAATACCGTGTTTTTTCTTTTCCTTTTTCTTAATGTAAAATCACTCGGCACGTTTTTTCGCAAATGATTACACCGACGTTACCTGTTATATTCTCTGCAGTTTGTTGCGTACACAATCATGGAACACGCTGGAACACTATTGTTCTCCTGAATGAAAACGCTTGCACGGCAGAACGAGTGTGTTCAAAAAAAAGCAAGCCGTGGAATTGAGACTATTATTCTTCCAAGATCTATCCGCGATGAATAATAATTATGAAACGCTCCGTGGGACAATAGAAACTTGGCCGACGAATCGACGAAAGAGAATTGCAAATCTCGAGTAGCTAGGTCTTAAGCGCTAGCTAAATTTCCCGCTCCGATTCAATTAACGCTGTCACGGTATCTTTCTGGAGATTACTTTCTTTGTTGTCTACCTGTATATTGGCGACTAATAACTCAGGGAACGATTGTTGCGTAACCGCGTGGGCGTGTACACGTAGGAGTCGTGCGAACCAGTAACACGAACACGAGTAATTATTTAGGCACGGAGAAATTAATGATACAGGAATAGCCAGGCATAATAAATTAGGCGTTTCTTACCGGCTCGTTCTCCGGCGCGCGACACAACGTGGAGAGCATTCACCTCCTGATGGCCATCAATTAATCACATGGTGAAAGAATCGTGTCAGGAACATTTCACGTATCAGCCGAACTTTCTGATAATCTTGGCTTAACCAATTAAGACCAAGCAAGAATTTACGATAATGTTGTAGATATTTTAATTTCTTTAAACTTGATAAAATTGAAGAATTTGGACTGATGAATTTGGAAGAATGAAAAAGTATTAAGCGAATCTCTGGGATTTCCTTTCACAACTTTTGTGTTTGTATATTAATCCTTGAATAATATCGTTGAATTATTTATGTTTAAATTACTAAAATTTACAGTATTCTACTTTATTTTGTGTTTTTTACGATAGAGATTAGGAATTTAATTAAATAAAATTGAAAATTCCAAAATCATTACGGTCTTAATGTGCAACTACTGATGCCATTTAAGAAATAAAAAGTAGAATTTGATAATATGAATTAAAATACTGGATTAATACAACGTTGGTCTTTTTGACTCACTCATATTTCTCCAAAATTGAAAATTATTTCAAATTGAAACAAAATTGATCATCTCAAAATTTTAAACTTACAAATCCTTTTCATTCAATAAAAGTGAAACATTGAAACATAAAAATTTAAAGATTACAGCAACATTAATAAAAACAGGTTTTCTAGATGGAAAAGTAGAAAGATTCCTGTTTTATCAACAACATTGTGAAATTCGATAATTTTGATACATCGGACAACATCCAGGAAATGAGGTAAATTCTTCAGGAAACACGTGTACGGTTCAACATCCTCTTCCATGTGGAATGAAACGGTCGATAATGGGAACGACTGCCATTCCGGGTTTAAGTAAATCAGCCATTCGATGTCGCCAGCCTGGACGCATAACGGTGCTTGGATTTCGTGCCCATAGATTCTCTGTCTCAACGTAATGATTTTATTGGCCGGCATACGCACCAATTTACGTAAATACGCACCGACCGCTTTTTCTGTCCCCTGCTTCGTGCAGCTGTAGTCTCACGGACCACGAGGACGACTCCTTTGACGCTCGTTATACGTAACTTGTATCTTGATATCAATTTACGGCGCACCGAACGTTTTAATGTCGACGGATGCTAATAAATCGATTCCACCACCAAGATACGTTGTACGGAACTAATCTTAAGATGCAGGCAACGCATTTCGTCAAGCAGAACGATCGATTGAAGGGGGGAAACTGTGAAATAGAGCAGGCAGAATTATAAAATAAATCCCGGAAAGAATTTGGAATGCTAAACTGGAAACTGGTCGGATCGGTCCTATTCATTCAGTGATATATTAAATACAACGACAGTGAAGGGCATAGTTGAGCCAATAACCACAAGTTTTGTACAAATCTTCATTTATTGTCATTAATATCAAGACATTGAGTATAATAGAAATATTTTGGATAATTAAAACTGATATAAGTTTACATTACATGCAGCATTTACATTACATGCAGCATTTACTTTCTCAATGAAATCAATTTTTTTCATACAGTTTATATATCTTTACTATACAAATAAGAATTACAAATATCAAGTACAATTATAGTTTCGACATTAAAATGATAGTGCTATGAATAAGATATTTATTTACTTCAACATTATTATTTCTTTTGAAACTCCAGTATGCTTTAAAGTTTTAAGTGGGAGTATACATACAATACTATAAGCTAATATGATAATGTTGCGAATATTGCTTATATAATAATGAGAAATATTCATTCACAATATTTTTCAAAATCAAATTTTTCTACTTTAATAACTTACTAATACCTATTGATTACACAATACTTTAGCTTTTAAAATGACTTTTCTGAATTTTATCTATTTTATATATAGAAGATTTTGACAATAATTAGAATGAGTTTTATTCTATCGTTCTTTTATTCTTTTCAGAAATTCAAAAATCAACATTAGTAGACATTTGTAGGTCATATACTTTTAAAAATTCATGGAATCTAAATGGAATTGAAATCGAAATTCTACAGTGAAATAAATTTTTATATCTTGACCTAATTTTACACGCTTTTCACTGTGTACTCAGGGTCCCAATCGTGGTGAAATATAATACTTTCTTCAAAAGACATTTATTTTTAATTGTACCTAATCAATTATTCTGTAAAATGTCTTTATACGTGTACTAATTTATTATACCATCTATTTGATACAATGAGTCAATATCGATAGAAACATCCTTCTTCTACAACAGAGAAACCAACTAAATCGAGTATTCTTTGTTATCGACAAATAAAAAAAAGTTGTTTAGATAAACGTTAATAGTACAAAGTATTTTTTGTATACTTTAATATCAACGCCAATGAAAAATGATTTGTTGAGAAATCTATAATTGTTGGTATCACGCTCTTCACTATAGGTAGTATTTATATCAGATTAGGCTAGGCCAGCAGTTGCAAACTGTTACACTCTTGCTAATGAATGAATGTTAATCGCCCTCCTTTGTAATTACAGATACAAGAACGGAAGATAGCTATCGCGTGGATTAAACGATAGTAGAAAGTGGTAACGGTATTATCTTATTCGTGCAGTGACGTATCGTGATAATTATTATCTTCTGTATCCACCGGAGTGAAATCGAAATATGAATACTAAAGTTCCCGATACACGCAAATATCTTCGTCGTTAGAGATCGAAAGTACAAATCGTCTCAACATATCGATTCTACGAAACACGCTTTCCACGATGCACGACGTTAATAAGGGAACGATAAACGTGTAATGAGTATTTTGGAAACATCGGATTGTTTTCATGAGAACTTCCGCTACACCGTCGTACGTTAGCAAGTATTAACGAAGGAACACGATTCTTTTACCACGTCGGAGAGAATAAGTTGCTCGTTAATTTCTACCGATAAAAGGAATACCGCGATGCTTCTTCTCAATTTTAATGAGAACGATAAGCTTCGAAACACGTTTTATTTTTAATCGCGTGCAGTCGCATTGATTAAATTTCTAATACACGAGCGATTCTCTACTGTACGTGAATGCTCTACTGTGTCTAGTGAATCGCGCTTAGAAAAAGTACAAGCACAGTGATTCAGATCGGGAGGTGATGGAACTGATACGACTGGCGTTAATCAAAGCGACTGAACAGGATTTGCACCAGAAGCAACTGTTCTGACTAGGAAATGAAGACGACTTTTTTGCCATAAAATTTTGATATGCAAACATTTGAATCAATACGAAACAAATTATAGGCGCGATCTCAGACAACGCCTCTCCTACTCGAGATCTACCCACGTCCTTTGCGAATCACGTGACCCAAATCGACCAATCGCTAATTTTCGTTGCATTAGCATTGCACCTGAAGAGGCCCGATTTTCTGGGTTACCTCCGCTAAAATCACTTTCAATGTTAAAAAAAAAAGAATGGCAAAAAAAAAATAAAACCACTCTATTAAAATGTTACTCCGCGTACAGCGTAATCAAGATCTGAGAATGTAAATTACTCGAACCGAGTTAACGAACACGCATCAATTATATTTATAACAATCCGGATATGAAATAACGGGTGTAACAATGATAAATTTCTGCATACGATTCCGAGGCAGAGATTACGATCAGTTTTCAAGGGTGCTTGAACTTTACGCATTCTCGTGCAATTAAATTGGAGGGAAACCAGCCACGAAATTCTCGTCTCTGCTTTTTCCTTTACTTTCAAAGTCGTGCGTGTTGTAAACATTCGTCATGTGGTGGCAAAAATTTCCGTTTTTCAATCGCGCTTTTCTTAGTCAACAGTTTCTTCGCATTCTACGTTAGAAAGTAGTTCAGGGACATCCCGTTGTTATTAAGCGCGTTTCAGCTCGCTTAATTCTTGGTGTTTAACTGTCCGCGACGATATCATTCGATCTCTTTCCCGTAACGTCGAGAAACCGTCCATTAAATTGTTGGAAATCAATGTATAATACGCATGTACGCGACGATACGCCGAACAAACGCAAACTGTCACGTCGTCCAGCCTGGAAGATTGCTCGAGCAATAAGACTAAAAATTAAGATATATAGACCGTGACGATCGGAGGAGCCGGCCGGCACGCGACAATTTCTTCTCTCCATTATTCGCCGCTCCGCGTTGCGTAAAAGTTTCACCGCGGTGCTCCTCTTCGAGGAAAGTTAATAAGAAAGTACCGTCTCGTTAATTGCCGCGACAAAACGCGTTCGACTCGCCGCTTAAAATTGCCGATTCCTAATGTCTCTTACCGTTAACTCGTCTGAACGATCGACCGAGCGAAATTAATTAAATCGTAAATCGATCTGTCCAGGGAGATGATTGAAAATGGTAATCGTTAACGTTTTGCCGGGCGTAATCAGCTGACGTGATAAATAGCGAGGTATTTATTATCGTGAAAGCGCGTGCAACGCGCTTCTCATTGATTCAACGTGGTACAGTTCTTTTTCCTCTTCCTGTTCGCGCGCATTCTCCTCCGTTTTCTTCCTCGCCTTTTCCGTTCTTTTTTTTTTCGTAACCAGTAACGACAGCTAGCGATGGGATCAAGCTTGCGAAATCGAATCAAATACCGTGCGAACGCTTGTTGAAACTTTTTATGAACATAATGCGTGTGTTTTATGAAGCATTTTCTTGATTCTGTAGTGAGATTCGACGCATTTTTGATTATGTCGGTCAAATATGAAAACATTTAAAAATATACGTATAAGTTATAAAATATTTAGTACAATTGTACATTTCACAGGTATCTAGAAACTATTTAAAGAATCGCGATTATGTCAATAAGCTTAAATATTTAATGCTTATCATCATTTTTAATGCTTTTTAATTTTTTACTAAATATACATTTGCAATAAATATCTTGTAACTTTTATATACATCTTCGGATTGATTTCAAATTTTATCAATATAATCATGACAGTCGTGTTGCATTACAGTGTTGGTGAAATTTAACACACATGATATGTAAGTACTTAAATGTTGTTCTGTGGTCGAATATTTTTATGAATATATAGTTACTTACTTTCATACATGTTGATTTTAAATTTTGAATAAATGAATGAAATTTAACATTTGAATGAATCGAATCTTTCAAAAGTAACAATCTTGTTCTGAAAGTTTGTTTAACTTAGTTTGTTATTTTTAGTAAACGTCATGTGAGATAATTGTCTCTGTTTCTTATCGAAAGTAAATCACAAATTGAACAGAACAAATAATTTTGAATAAAATGTCACATAATGATTTAATAATTTCTTACTTTTACAATCGGCATATTGAAATATATTTTCATCAGTATATTTTGGGAATAATTTTCAATGTAATAATTAGACTCGAATATT
>KQ435711.1:4414806-4432683 GCA_001276565.1 Melipona quadrifasciata
AATACGATGCAAAAAAAAAAAAAAGATATGGAACGTTCCGCGCATATAGGAAGAACGGGGAGGTTTCACTTGGAAGCCGCGTCTCGTATTTATTTAGTTCCATCTTGGGCGAAGGAATCGCGAGGACGCGATCGTCACAAAAGTAAAACGACCACTTCCCCTTTCGGAGCTGCAAGCTGTCTTGCAAATCGTCCGCGACGCGTAAAACGAAGCGTCGGCTCGTCGTCTCACCGCCGGGGAAAAAATAATTATCAAGCGGTCGGTTGTGTGTGTGTTTTTTTTTTGTGGAAAACAGAGAGAGAAAGAGAAAGATGGATCTTCCGTTAGAGAAACTGTTGGTGAAACGCGATCGGAGACACACGACAAGGCAGAAAGCACCAGTTTCACGCATCTTAATGGGTTAATAACGATAATCCGATCGGTTGGACCGTTCGTCTTGATCGACGATATCTTTGGAAAAAGAAATAACGCCATCCGCCTGGCGTTCTCCAGTGAAAAGCATTTCGGCCCCTCGGGTAGAAAGTGGCGTGTTCGTGTGGAAAGAAGAGACGACCGAATGGGCGTACCTCGTCTCTTGGTCGAGCATTAATGACTTCAATTTCCTGTGGGTACAACGGCCAGCATCAAGACACGAATCATTCACGTCGCGATCGAATTATAGTGTACCAGTTCTAGGAAAACGGAGGAAAACCATTCGCGAGTTTCAGAAGCAGAGATCCATTTTGTTCGACTCTTCTGCTTGCTCTCGATGTTTACTTGTGGCATTTGAGATGGAACAAAGTTTAAAAGAGCTCAAGATACTCGTTTAAATTTTATAAAATGTGTATTTATTAGATTACACTACGTCGACAAAACTATTGTTTCGTCCATATTTGAATTTATTAATTATCAAGCATCAATCGTATTAAGGAAGAAGAAATTTGTTTTATGTCGACACTGTTACTCGTTTTTTCAGTTTAATTCGTTCCTTAATGTCAAATTGATACAATGATTAGAAGATTAATATTCACAATGAAATAATAAGTAGCTAAATTTGAAAATTCTTTTAGCGACAATAAATAGACTAAATTTCTATGTTGAACAAACAAATGTTACTTGCAAGTCTGGCAGCATATTTTGTTATCAGAAATATATGTTATACGTTAGGAAGTTTTTTTAAAAGAAAAATATGCCAAACAGATGAAAACCAAGAAGACTTATAATAAATAATCATAATTTTCTTACATAGTTTATATTTAGAAAGAGTGCACTAAACATTTGAGAAGGTTAAAGACATTTTCCATTCCATTTGAGACAATTTTTTCATTAGAAGAGATTGCAAATAGAAAATACTGTAACAACTCCATCTCAAAAAAATTTTTGTATTTTAATGATGAGAGCAATGAATAGATACAATGTACACTTCAGAATAGATTTCTCATGCATACGTGTATGTAATATGTAAATATCAAATAATTTCAAACTTTCTTTTGTCGATGAGTCAAGTAAATGTTCTATTGAAATTTTTGTGGGAGGAATTTTCGTGTCTGGAAACCGACTTAATTGGCAGCCAGTCACGCTACGGATACAAATTCATTCAAATGTTATTCCAGTTTTTTTTTCCAGCGCGACTGGAACTGGAACGCGAACAACCCACTTCAGAGGCATTGTATTGTATAATATTTGGTCGGCCACGATCTCTCTGTGATTCCGAATCATAATTGTAAATCATGCCCGAACAATTCTTTGATTGAAATTTTACCGGAAATGCTCTAATGAGCTTTTGTTTTTATTAGAGCTCTCTTATTTGCGAAGATTAAATTATGGTTTTCGAACTTTTGATATAACCGAGTTACTAAATTGCGTATGGTTGGCAAGTGAACGAGACCATTACCATCATTTACACACGTGTTTATGATTTATAGCACACTAGAGATATCAGATTTATATTACACATTCTCGATCACTCGTCTTTTATCATTAGATCGCGGATTTTTATGCATTAACTGCATTAAATGTACATAATATGAAAAAATATATAAAATATTTACTCGATGGTATAATGGTTCGAACAATATTTGGCAATTTTAATTGAAATAAAAAGTAGAATAAATTTTTTTGGACAAAGTTAAAAAGTTTAAAATAGTATATTTTAGAGTTACCTCTGTTTTTCTAAACAGAACTGTACATTCTTTTTTTATGTACCAATCGATAAATCCTTTTATTTTACAAAAAGAAAAAAAAAGATTAACCAAGAATTGAAAATTGGAAAGACATTTAATCGTTTTGCTTTTTCGTACAATTCAGTTTGACAAAATTCAGATTGAAATATTTTTTAAAGTTAGAAGTCTGTACAGAGAATCAGAAAACGACCAGTTGCGTTTCATTTAAAAATGTACAAGCGACTTTAAAATCTTTGAACGGACACGTATGCACGTCAAATTATGCGCCATTCCAAATCGTTCAGTTTTTCCTATCTCCCATTGTTTCAAACCTATACTTTGTTCCAGTTATGCCGGACACCCTGCGTTTCTGCTTATAAATTATTGCGAATTTAAAATTTCCTTCAACCCTAAACGAAACGTACGGTTGATGCTCGATCACGGCACGTTCAGGGTTAACGATCGAGGAATATTTTAAAGCTAGTCACGGCCGGCATTTTTGAATGCATAATTTATCGCGGCGAGAGGAGCGTTTACGCGGATTCGTTGTTAGCTTGTCGATATTACTGTGGTAAAAACGCAGTTAGTACTGTGGCTCTATGTTTAGACGATCCACGGTTCGACCTTAGTCGAGCCGTAATTCTTCTCGTGTCTCTGTTACACGTGGACGGGCAACGTATCATTTCGCGTTGCACAGGCTCTCGCTCGTCATGTTTAATGCGATAACAACTAACAATCAACCAGGTCTACGCACGCGCGTATGAAAATCACCGGCGAGAAAAGTGTTACCTTCCCGGTTCGGCTGCAGTTGCGCCTCGAGTGTCGGAGTTTCGTTCCAACCAGTTTACAATGTAGGAAAACAAAAACAAAAAATAAAAAAGAAATAAATAAATTGAAGAAGAAACACGCAAGACGCGCACGATAAATAATACGCTGTTAATTATGTACGGGAGAAATTTTGGAAAGCGAAGAACGCCTCTTTTATTTTCAATTTCACGATGTGTGACGGTAAATTCAGTAGATACGACGGTGACTGGCCAGACACGCGTTGAATCTGGAACGCTAGAATCCTCTCTCGCCTCGAACATCTTCGTTAACCACTTTGCAATCACAAACGAGATATCACGTGATATCGTGTGTCGTTGTATAAGATCGAAGACGAGATATCACGATTATTAGGAGCATTCTTATTGGAAGGAAAATCAATTTAAACGAAATTCTTTCAGTCCCAATGAAACATACAAAAACTTAATTGAATCCAAATGTAAAAGTTTCGTATCATTTACTAGTACTTTCACGTAATTACAAAAATGATTCGTGGAATCTAATAAAAAGATCTCTTCACTGGAAAATAAGAATGTGTAACACTTATACGTGCTTATTGACTGAGAAATAAATTCGAAAAGTCAAAAATTTCCATATTACTATGTCGATCAACGTATTCACCAAAAAGTTTATCACGAAAAGTATATCAACCATGTAATTTTCTTTAACTCTTTCAGTCTCAAGGATACATATATATGACCTAGAAAAAATTTCTTTAAAATTTATATTTGGAAAATATTCATCCGAAGCTCCAATGACGTATCGATATCTTAAGTAATGTCGCTATCAAGCATGTAACATAACCTATCCTATTGCAAGGGTGTTATTTCGATTATTTGCAATTATTATCGTTAGTTTGTCAAAAAGAACTATATAAAAATTGTTTTCCTTTCAATTACTTTAAATTTCACGAAATTTCGAAATTATGGAATTTAGGTAAAGAGACAACGACGAAAAAATATTGAGTGTATCTTTGGAATTTACTATCATAACACGAATATTAAAATATAATTAAAATAAAGGCAACAAATAAAATAATTAAAACGAAACAAATAATTTAATAACATAAATTCGAATGTTGATCTTTAATACATCAAACTTTTGCTTTGCCACAGCGATCGACACATCGGAACATCCCGATCGAGATTTGTCTAGATAATTTCACTGTTGGCGCACACTTTCGATTCCACAGCCTGAATAGATAAGTCTGAGAGATATCGTCGCTGGACGAAAGTTCTCTTTGCTCAAATAAGGAGGGAATTATGAAAAATAAATGCAGATGGATGCGCTGCTACTCCTCGTGTTTTCCGACGCGTTCCCCAAGGAGGTCCGACCCAGTTGCTTATAGTCGTCAACTATACGTCTTTACAACCGTCATTTTCAGCTGGCCGAGCGAGAATTTACCAGACCAATATTCAAATAATCTCGATCATTGCTCGCTCGAGCGAGTCGAAGCCAACGAGATGACCAGCGAGAGCCAATCTCGCATTTATTATCCTGAACCGCGGCGGCGGCGGCGGCAGCTTCTCTCTTCTTTCGTTTCCACCCGTCGTCCTTTACCTCTGTTCTTTTTTTTTTCTTTCTCTTTTTCTTCTTCCTCCCTGATTCTTGGCCACAGTAGCAACTCGCGGAATACTGTAATCAATACGCCGAGATCCGAGATCCTGGTGCACACGTCCTGAAACATCCTTCGCGCTCATCCCGGATCGAGGTCGTCGAGAGATTTTCTTTCCACTGTGCTTTGCCGTCACGCGTGACAGCCTCGCGAAAAGCAGTCATCATAGAACTCGCGTCGAGATTATTATTCGCAGTAAACGTTCTATTAAGGCGCATGCACGACCGTCTGAAGATCAGCGAATCGAGGCGGGTTTGTACCTTCGGAATTTCGTAGAATTTCGTGGAATAGATTCTCAAGAAAACGGGAGGACGACTCGAATCGTTTGAAAGTATTTAGGATGTTAGAAGAGTAGGATTTTTTGAGATTGGGTTCCAGAGAAGGATCGAAGTGAGAAATATTCTTGGAATATTAGCGAATCAAATGGCAATTCGATTTAGGATTTTATGAAACTTCAGATATTGGATTCCAGAGAAGAAGAATTCGATTAAAAATAGTATTTAGGTTTTTCCTCCGGAATTCTATGAGATTTCAAAGATTAACTTTTCTAAAGAAAAGTCGAATTGGAAAAGTTACGTGAAATATATCAATGAATAAGAATAGAATATAATTCTTTCAAAGTGCTGTTGTGTTTTAGAAATTAGATTTTAAACAAGTGTCAAATCGAAAAATGTGTACCTACTTGGAATGTTAGCTAGAAATTTTGAGAAAAAGATCAAGAATATTTGAAACATCAGTAGATCGAAATTCTTCCTTTGGAATTTTACGAAATTTACAAAGTCAATTTTTGAGAAAAAGTTGCGTAGAACACCAGCGAACTAAGAGAACTATTTAAAATATTAGCGAATTCCTTTGGAATTTTATAGAATTTCAAATGCTAGATTCTGAAATCTTCTAAAACTTCTACGAAAAATTCCTCTGAAAAAATGTAGAGGGATAAAAGTTACATATACTTAAATTTTCCAGAATTTCAGAAATTAACTTCCAGACCAGAAGTAGAAACAAGAAAAAAGAAGTTGAAATTCAAGCAACGAATTTGTAGAAAGTAGAAATTGCAGATGGCTGGAGATACGCAACATGTTGGTTAAACGTAGCCACCGCGAGATCTAAATTCGCAGATGGTTGAAAAAAAAAAAAAAAGTGGCGAACAATTACCAGGGCTGCAACAGGAGCATTATACCGTGGTCAGAAAAAATGGCTGGGTTAATCGTAGATTAGCCTTTTACGCCAAAGAGAGTTGTTGCCGGGCTAATTATCATCCGCTAAGAATCTTCTTGTTCCGTTCGCCAACCGGGGCGAGCACATTTACGCGCCATTTTCGTATAACCGGGAGAACGCAATTCCGTAGTCGTATTTACAGTTTACTTAATTTCAGCAATTACTGTGTTCCAAGGAACGGACGGTTTCGTCTGTTCACCGATGGAAAAGTCTCACGTACCCCCGATCCCCCGAGTCATATGACTTCTTTTAAAACAGCCTCCGAGCTGGGTAATTACTCCCCGGTATTCTTTTTCCCAGTTTTCACTCGCTGTTTCACTGTTCTTCCTTTAGAATCGATCCTTTGGCTGCAGTCCCGTTAAATGTCGTACAAAAAAGACCAGCGAGCCACATCGTTCAACAAAGTCACGTTTCATAACCTCGTAGAGTGTCCGAACTGCTTCGTGACTGACAGGGAGGATCTGCAACCCGGATATTCAGAGTATTATGAAACTTTAGGGATACGCTTGCGTACAAGGCAACAACATCTTGGTTCCTTCAAAGATATAGATAAATTTTGTTAATAAATTTAATACAGAAAGGGCCATGATATAGTAACGATTTTTTTGTAAATTAAAAGGTTTTGGTGATTTCAAGGTCACCTCTTTAAAAATGCAATGATGCACTTTTTATTTTATTAATCAATGCATTGACTGCTCTACATTCTCTGTGGAAGAGAGTATTGACCTGTGTGTGTCGAAAGACTATTAGTTATATTCTTTACCATGTTAGTGAAAGTAATGTATTCTGAAGTATATTTCACATTTATTTATTGCTCAGTAATTTCTGTTTTGTAAAAACTTGACATATTTTCTTACCATTTATCTTTTAAACTTCCTCAGTTATAAATAATTGATAAATCTTTCATGGTTCAGTTGTTCTAATTTAAAAAAAGTAACTTTAACCTTCTTCCTATCTCTTACAATTTACTCTTAAATTGAAAAAATAGAATTTTCAGGGGTTAAATTTATTTATATCGCCTAAGGTGAATTTCAATAGTGAAAAACATTGCATGATACCTTAATTATAAATAACTGATAGGTCTTTCATCAGTTTTACTAATTTAGAAAAGTAACTTTTGTTTCAAAACCTTCTTCTTCCTGTCTTTTACAATTTACTCTTAAAATAGAATAGAATAGAAAAATAGGAAAATTTTCAGGGGTTAAATTTACTAGAGTCAACTTTAGGAAAGGGAAAGAAGTACGCAATGCCGTACATATGTACGTATATTCCCATAATTTCATAATTTTCCAAACCGAACATCATCTTTTGCAAGAGTATCTATACTACGATCTCAATACTGAAATCGATCTTCAGTGTTTGAAGCAGCATCGTTCCCCAAACGTCACGACTGCGATAACAACATAGATCTCCAGATATTTCGACACATTCTCCTCCTGTTATTAACATCGCGTTAGCATTCAATGAGATCCGTTAATTGGCCACGAATTGCCTCTCACGAATATTATCTACCAAGAGAAGGAAAAAGAAGGCAGAAAAAAGATAGAGGAAGCACGAAGACATATATTACGCAACACGACGTCAACTACTACAAAGTCAGTCCCGTGTTAGACGAAAGTTCCCTGGAGTTCCCCGGCAAATATCCAACGAAGTTTTTCCAACAGTATCAACCAGGGAATGCGAATTGACTTCTTTCTCGGTCGCTGGAAGATCAGATATGGAAGATCGACTATACTTCCGGGCGTCGGTTAGCATTCCAGCGTCTAGAGGAGAATCGTGGTGCTACAGCGAAAAAATCTCCGTGGACTCTCTCTCTCTCTCTCTCTCTCCCTCCCGTGTAGTCCACTAATGGTCGTCAAGACCGACGATCGAACGAACTCTCGATCGACGTGATTTTTTTCGGTGGATTCAAAGCGGATAGATGTAACCGCAGCGAGTCGTGGCGCCTGTTTGGCCGATCGCGCGCCGCCTCTCCCAGAGCATTTCTCTCTCTCTTTCTTCGTTTCTGGCCCGAGATAACCGATACCTCGAGCAAACAGCCGACGGGAAGCATTACGAGTACCGTGATGCTTACAATGTGCTCGCCTCTATGGATTCAACTGTACTTCCCCCAGTTCGTGCGACCTTCGTCGTAATAGCTCGAGGAAACGCGATGCGCGCCGAATGGGTTCCATTTCGCCAAGTAATTGCGAGGGTGAACCCACTTCTCGCGCGGACAACTGCTTTCGTCTTGCTCACCGCGAAAGGAATATTGCCTGACAAATATCGAATCAATTGCGGCCGCGTAAATATTGGAGAACGGGGTCAGGATTTTTAGATAGTGACCGAGAGGAATTATCCCGTAACCTCGTGACAATGCTTGAAGATTAAGTTTCGAAGTGGTTCGAAACGTTCCCAAATTCCATCACTATGTATGTACGAGGACACAGACTCGTACGGAGTCATAGCGCCTCCTCGAACGTTGCATTATCTATTCATGGATGAGACGTGCGCTCACGCGACCTGTGCTCAGCCAGCCAGCCATGGCGTCCTTCTCTGTACTCGGAGCAGTAACGGGTCGATTCTGGTGTTTGCAATTTTCGAAGAATTAAAATACTACGAATGCTTGTTGCGAGAAACGCTGCCGCAAATTGCATCGCGGCGACGTTTTAGGCTCGATTCACACTATCGATCCACGCTCTTCGTTCTTTGTTTGATCAAATAAACGTTATCGTTGTTTAGATTGTACGTGGTTACGTTCTGAGTGACGCTTCAATCTCAGATTTTCAATCTGACAACGAAATTAAAATTTTCAGATTTCCACTCGTACTATTCATTCACCTTATTGTTCTGATTACACTGTAGTCTCGAGGCGATTACATCCCCACATAGAAGTGATTTGTTCTCAAATGTTTCTTAATTGTCGTCTAAATGTAGACTGGTAATTGAATATGTCTTCAGTTTTCATTAATTCAATGAATATTTCATCTAAAAATAGAATAATAAAATTATCCTATCACTGTATCGTTTTATTTCGAGTTTTCTTTTTTTTTGTAATCAATTTATATTCTCTTATTTCAACTCCAAGAATTTGATATTAATACTTCTTCATTGTGCCTTCTGTCTGTATTTTAAATTTTAATTGAAGTACTTGTAAAATGTCTAGTGGATTAAAATTTCACCCAAGTTTTCAGTATATGTATGCATATTAAAATTAAAAGAAATATTAATAATTTATATGTAATTATGTAGTGGTATATATACATATATCATCTTTTCTGAAATTACACCAATTTTGTTTTATTGACGGTACACTATCAGTTCAGTGTTGGATAAGGTTGATCTCCAAATTGAGTCCAAACATTTGGAACATGAACGATCGAAGATTGAAATATTGTTCAGAACGTGACTGCGTACAATTTAAATAATTGATTCTTAAAATTTTAATGTGATGAAACTCGTTTAATGCTCATCAAATTAGTGTAAGCTGAAGATTTTTATAATTTATGTACCATTCACACGTACACTATCCACCATTCTACCATTATTATTCAGTTATATATGAAAATTTGAGACAGTAAAACTCCATTTCTTTGAACCAAATTTTAATCAACAACCGATATTAAATGAATATTTACTAATTGAACCCCCTTATTCACTCTATTATGTAAACAAAAAAATCATTAATATAGTATAATGAGCTTCTATTGTATGAACTTCTGAATTTATGTAGGCTTGAGCATTACTTAAATAACATATTTGAAACATTATCTGAAATATCATTTCATTCAATTATTATTTTAAAGTAATCTTACATTAGTTTATTTGAATGGACAAATGGTTTTTCTCTAAATTAGATATTTCATTGTTTGACTGTCGAACAAAATAATTTTTCATTTCACTTTGTATTTTCTATACAAATATTATCTATTTTCTATACAACTATTTAATTTTATCGCATAAACTTTATCTTCTCCTCAGAATTATTTGTTATTTTATTCCAATTAACTCATACAAAAGAAAGCAATAAATTCGAAATGATTCGTTACTTCAAATTGTTATATTTTATGTTCGTTATGTTCGTGATCGCCTCAAGAGCGAACTGAAAGCAGATAGTGTGGCTCGAGCCTTAAGCCTTATCCCAGACAATCGCCTAGGAACTTTTATTCTGTCAGACAGTTTATTTTATCGACATTGTTGAAACGAGGAAGAAAACAAGCCTGACAAAGTGCAGAGTTGCGCTAACGAAGGAACATTCATAAATCAGGCTACATCACCGGTTAAATCAATCGCGTTTTACTGTTACGCGTGAAAGAAACGCGCGCACACGCGTTGCCGATGATTCGATTGTTGCAACCGTTCCACCACGTCGACCCGATTTCCAGGACTTGCGTTCCAGAAACACGGAACATTATCAGGGACACGCACCGTTGCGTTGATTAGTTCGAGGTGGGATTTCCTATAATCATTAGACGCACGCACGTTAATCATTTGCACGTTTTATCACTGAAAATGATTTTAGTAACCCAGAAAATCGGGCCTCTTCGGGTGCAACGCTAATGCAACGAAAATTAGCGATTGGTGGACTTGAGTCACATGATTCGTGAGGGGCCGTGGAGTAGACCTCAAGTAGGAGTGACGTTGTCTGGTACTGAGCGATCGCGCCTGTAATTTGCTTTGTATCGATTCAAATGTTTGCATATCAATAAAATTTTATGGCAAAAAAAGTCGTCTTCATTTCCTAGTCAGAACAGTTGCTTCTGGGCCTTTCAGTGAGACGAATCGTAATGGGGTACAAGTTTTTTGTTCTCTTATATGATCTTTGATAGTTGAAAACCTTTGACGCGCACTTATAAGAAATCCTATCTTAACATTCAGTCTCAATTTTTTTGATTTCTAGTTAACGAGTTTAGTTTTGAACTATTCTTTTATTCTCAAATATAGAAATGATAAACTTTTATTTTCTACACAGAAGAGTATAGAAATATACTATAAGAGTATGGAAAATATAAAAATATCTGTGTGTATATACAGAAATATCTGGAACATATGTATGTGATATAGACACGTGTGACATCACATATGAATATGTAGTATGTCCAGAGTGGATCAAAAGAGATGAGCCACAAGGAAAAACTCCTTATAAATTATTAAAATTATGTATCCCTTGTATTTCCAGCAGTTTGGAAACAATCATTCACGGAGGAATATTTCGTAGCTTTTTTTAATAACATTAAATTAAATATTGTATTGTATTAAGTATCGAAACGACAGTTGTGTCAATACTTTCCTTCGGAATTTTTATATTTCCTGTATTATCATTGCTACTTTTCTATATTGTAAACTAATTATGGAAACAGATCTAGCTAATGTATCATTTATCTTCGTAAAGATATTACGAGCTTTTTTGAACCACTGCGTATGTTCCATTGGTATCAACATTAAAGACAATTACAAAAAATAGGAACAAAAACCTACGAAGAAGTTGTAAAACAATTTGACGAAATAGTAATCGCACATGACCGAAATAACAGCCTTACAACAAGATAAATTAAATTACGTTGCATCTATTTACCTGAAAATCAAATTTCGATCAAAACACGCGTCCTATTGTCCGTTTTGAACGATGGGAACTGAGGTAGGAGCAGAATCGGTTGACATCGCGCGTGAACTTGGCCCTCTTCACGTACGTATGTACGTGCCATCGACCCTCTCCGGGTACCGTGTCCAATCGTCTGGCAATTTCGCGTCCCGATGATTCGCTACTTTCTCCAATTTCCCTACGCGGCGACGTCTGATCGCGGTGGAATACCTACCGGCGGAAAGCTGGAATTCCATAAAGGACATCGTGGACCGTGGACTGCGTAGCAAAGCGCGTAGGGAAGCTGGCTGGCGCGCACGCGAGAAGCGTACGAAAGCGTGGACACACGCGTACGTGCGTGCGCGTATGCCTGGCGAACCCGCTCGCGCGCGGGTCAATGCCTCTCTGGCTGTCCTCCTCGAGTAAGTATCTACCTAGGTCCGCGGCTACCTTCGTTACTACGTTATGCTACGTACCGCCGCTCAAGATCGCCGAGCTTCTTGACGAGCACGCGTTTGCCGCCGTTCCGTATGCACGGGGCTGACGTTTCCGCGAGGCGGCCCCCTTTGACACGCGGGGAATCGCCGCGTGACTGTATGGAACGCTCGGTGAAACAACATTTTTCAAGATTAATGATGATGAGCGCGGTCGGATTGGATCCGCCGCGATTCGTTGACAGCGCTTGCCGCTTGACGCCGCTGGAAATCCGCGTACCGATTCGTTGAGACCGCATGCATGACACTGAATATTTATACTATTACTCGATTTTGTTCACAATTTCAAAATTAAAAGTTTAATTTTTCTTTTACGTATGATTGGTTAAATTAGTTCGAAAATACAGTAAATAAGTAGACTATGAAATAAACAATTGGACTGATTTGTTTCAAAACTTTGTTTATAAAGTTAACGAAACTTATCCAACGAAATATGAAACTTCCAAAGTCAAGAAACTAATACTATTTATAGATGAGACTGTATGAATCTTGTAGAGTGAAATTTGAAGCATGAAGATCGTTGATCTTTAGAAAAGAATTCACGAAGAAATTTTACATTGCGATTGATCTAATTCATCGAAATTCTCTTTCACTGGAGATACAATATAGAACCTGAAATTATCTCCGACAGTGGATTGTTACGATAAATACAATTTCATTGTTAATTAATTCGAAAAATAATTAATTCTACTTGAAACTCTACTAGAAATCGAGATAACGATGCAAGGAAACGGACCATAAACTGTTGATAATGACATTGGAATTAAGTTCCAACATTGGCGAATTTTTATTTCCCGCTGATATCACTCTGCTCGCGATTATGGTTGCGCGATTATTACGTTAATACGTACGTACACGACGTCAGCTCGGCGAATATGGCGCGTTTGCATCCAAGATTCAATTAAGCATCATGCGATTTAATTGGTAATTAAATTAACCGCTCATTGAAATATTAAACTTGTGATTGTTAATCCTCTTAAGGTGTTCTATATAGCAATACCTGTAAACTTGGCCTATAGTAAGAAGAATAATTGGAAAAAAACAACAGTGTATAGATAGTAGTATATCAGATACATCCTGTAAATCTGTAACGTTTGAATTTTTTAAAGATCCAGAGAGAAGAAACACATTTATATGCGTATTTTAATAAAATTAAACTTACTAAAATTAAAATTTCCCGTAAATCAAAAAAGTAA
Organism: Melipona quadrifasciata; assembly: GCA_001276565.1. NCBI lineage: Eukaryota > Metazoa > Arthropoda > Insecta > Hymenoptera > Apidae > Melipona > Melipona quadrifasciata. Next base: position 4,427,856 of record KQ435711.1, read on the forward strand.
AAGTCTCCGTAACCACGCGAATATTTCTGGTTGCCTAATTATTGTATTATACTGTACATCGTAATGCTAACAGTAACAGGAGATGATTTATACAAAACCTGTGGTTACTCGTTCGCTCTTTATTATAGAAAATCGTGACTCGTTATTATCGCGGTTAACCTACAGAAACGGAACATGCTCCATCCTCCGTGTCCTCCTCGTATCGCCGCGTCTTCCATCCAAGCGGAATCGCGTTGCATTTACGTCGCCTCGGATCGTGAAACCGGCGAGCGCGAGCTTTCGTCCAGGTAAAAGATTATCTGAATAACAGACTGCGCGTGTTAGATGTTATCGGCCGCGACCGAGTACGAGACCGTAAAATACCTCAATCTATTAAATTTCAACCACCGACGATTAACCCAGCTCGCGATCAATAGCCCCGGCGAGTTTATTTTCGGAGAAAATTCTAGGGTTGGTCCAAGGTTTGTTGCTTCATAAGAGAGACGTTTACGTCGAAATTAGTATGTTCGGTGTTGCTTGGCGTCGTCCGATGTTTCATCGTTTATCTGCCCATTATCAATGATTATTCGTTTGTACGTTGTTTTGAAACGTTGATGATATCACGATATATATGAGAGAGATAGTAATGACTTTTGTTTGATGGTTAAATAGAAATTATAGGTAAATACAGAGTTGAGAAATTGGTGCTTGGATGAAATGTGGTGGAGTTAATTTTGACGAGGCACAGTACCACGATAATTATCGTAACAATGTAATTTATACCCGAGAGAAGATTATATAATTGAATAGAAATTAGTCTATTTAGTAATTTAATTACTCATCTTCTCGTCGTATGATTAATTTTGCTCCAATTTGACATCAATTACAAACTTAAACAAAAATTGTACTTGTACCTCAGTACGATTCGTCTCATTGAAAGGCTCTGAAGCAACTGTTTTGACTAGGAAATGAAGACGACTTTTTTGCTATAAAATTTTATTGACATTCAAACGTTTGAATCGATACAAAACAAATTATAGGCGCAATCTCAGACAACGCCACTCTTACTCGAGGTCAACCCCACGCCCCTTCACGAATCATGTGACCCAAATCAACCAATCGCTAATTTTCGTTGCATCAGCGTTGCACCTGATTAGGCCCGATTTTCTCGGTCACCCCCCGCTAAAATCACTTTCAGTGATAAAAATCAAAAATATGAGAAAGAGATAAGAGTTAAAATTGTATCTGTACAATAAACTGATTATATATTTGGAGTTCGATTTCAACATTTCTGCCGAGAGAAATCTATCTTCTCGTTCAACAAACGAATCAAAAAAAAAAAAAAAAAAAAAAAAAAAGTCGAACCAGAAACGGACGACAATTTATTAATCAAAATCGCAACGTTGCATACAACTCAATGCCTCGGTGCTTCGTCAACTCGCGAATCCCTAACGAGGTGCGAAAGTTATTAATAAAATTGTTATTGCAAACTCGTTGGATTAATTGGCGCTGTTTAAGTTGAGTTGCTCGGTTAGAACATCTCGAGTCCTTGAATAGATAAGAATTTTCCTTCGCGTAAGAGCTGTGATGACTTGCCATAGTAAATTGCATCAGCGGCAGCCATAGGCCGTTTCAATCCACGATCTAGCGGAACTGAAGTTTAGGCCGGACGCGATACGCAAGTCGCGATGTGATTGAAACGGCGAGGCGTTCTATCTGTTCTCGACTTGATCGCGGTGGAACGAAAGCACATCGAGGCGAGGTACCGTTTCAGAATTTTCGCACGTGAAATCCTCTCGCGCGTCGTTTCACACAGGTGCACGTTGCACGTGACGCGGGGTACAAATGAATCGCAACGTTGACGAAAAGGGCAGATAAGCGTCTTAATGCTGTACTAGAAAATTTTTTGTCGTAGAGCATAAATTGATTTGTGCGTTCGATATTATTTTTCACGATGTGGAGCGTAGATAAACTGATAACAAACACGACCACAAATAATTCACGACTGAATTATGGATTTCTATGGAAATTTTTATCTTTGAGAATACGACTCGACGCTAGAATTACCGATGATTGTTTATATCAGAAAACCGTGTATTTAAACCAGAGAACATTCGCGCCATTTACGTAATATTTATATTAGAGAAAAGATTTTTAATGTAAAGCAAAAGGGCACAGACATTCATCTAAATATTTAACCGAAAAGTTATTCGAAATTTTGTAAATGTTAATACGTGTATAAAATAATTACGAATTGGTCATTTTGACGATCCTAATGTTAAAAAAATAAGACCTCGGTAGAAAATTGTTTCACGCGACAAGTATTTTAAAAGTTCCATGTATTTTTACATTTGTAACACGAGTTTCCTAATACGAAATTATTACGAGTATTATACATTTTAAAATTTCTTACGAACCCATAGCGAACTAATTATTCTAAATATGAAAATGTATACCTGTAAGAGAAACATTTTGAACAATTGAAACTAATATAAACATTTTTTTAATATTATGAAAATTCGTCGTTTTACACAATATTTTTCAATTTCAACTTATTAATGTTTATTCTACGATTCTTTAGCTTCATTTTGTTTTGATATATTTTCAACAATAATTAGCACGAATTTCATTCTACCGTTTTTCAATTCTTTTCAGATATCAATAAATAATGACAGTTAATATTAATATCAATTTTTATTTTAAAACTTATCTATTAAGATTCACGCCAGTGCAATAAATTTTTGTATTCTGATATTATTTTACACTCTTTGTTACACATTTACTACGTGCTTAATCGTTTCGAAAAATAATAGCTTCTGTAAAAGACGAGATACTTTTTCAGCTATAAAATATTTTCATACACGTATTTAGCTTCATCGTGCGTTTGTCGCAACGAGTCAATATCGATGAAATAATTTCATTTTTACAACTGTATCGTCGGACGATATTTTGCAAATGAAACAACTCTGAAAAATTGCGTTAACTGTGCAAGGTGTTTCCGCAATGTATATTTTTTTTGTACACGTTTTCTATAATTTCCTACGATCGTTAAATTCAGTTGTTCGTCACGCTCAGGAAGTATTATCAGGGAGCCTGTTGCGCTTAAAAAAAGGAAACGTCTAATTTTTAAATAACTCCAGATCTGACGCTACATTTTCTAAATTATGATAATAAACACGCATCGTCGAACGCTTCGAACGATCGTTAACCCTTTCCTCGTGTTGCTCGTAACGAGAACTACCTGTAGCAGGCAGAGCTTAGACTTCAAAATAAAATTCTTTCGTTTTGTTCGTTTCAGCGAGACGGACATGGCTCCGAACGCGGAGGAGGAGCTGTTGGTGGTGAAGCCGTGGGGTCCGCAACCGGAAAAGGTATGTCAGTGTGTCTTTTGCCCGGTTCGAAGGGATTAGTCCGACGAAGACGAGAACCTAATCGTTTAACCTGCGTATCAGAGTATCAGCAGGATGCTTTTAATCAGTTTAATAAAATTTAACGTTTGATCAATGAACGGGGGAGCGTATGAAAATAAACAGGCATGCGCGGTTTTGTTTTTTCGTTTTTTCTCTTCGTCTTTCGTCGGTTGTTTTGTCTTTACGATACCGTGAGAACTGGCGTCGTGTTCAGGGATTCGATAAACGACTTGGAAATGTGTTAAAGGAAGGAAATTGGTAGTTGGGGCCGCGGAATCGGCTTGTTCTCTGTTATAATCCGTGCAGTTCTGATCTATTTGTCGTAACTGCTAACTGCAAATAGCTATATTATGCATTAGATCGAAGTCGCTGCCATTATCGACTAAATAAGGATATTCGAGAAACTAGACGAAGAAAAAAGATCGCTTGAACTTTAATTACAGCCTTTCTGGAGAATATTGTGCCAGAAAATTGTTGAGAAATTTTATTTTATCGGAAAATCTAATGTTTGATAACATATAGGGATAATATACAATATAAGTAAATTTTATGCCATCTTTACCACCTCTATGTGAATATTTTAATATCGTTACGTACGTAGAATATTATATTATATATATAAAATGTGTATACGCATTCGGTTCATCTCAAATATCTCCGTTGTTTTTGGAGATATGAAAAAATTTTATTAACAAAAGTTCAATGCACTTTTACAAAGTTCACGTCTACAACATATGTACAATTATGTTGGACTATCGTGACGATAATATACAAGGCTTTTTTAAAGAAATATTTGGTAAATTCTATATTAATACTATATTAAGTAAAATTTTAATAATAGTAAATAATTATTCATATATTAAAGGTGCAATGCAAAAAAGACTTGCACTTCCTAACACTATACGATTTTTGAAAAAACGTATCAAATGATTAATTTGATATTACATACTTATATTATCTACTTGAAAACGCACATAACCTTCGTATGTCAAATAATAACCATTTATTTCTTATTCGAAATTTAATATATTTCGTATAAAACAATCAATATTATTATATAACACGGCAAATACAATTAATATTTTAGCTTCCACTCTTGCACCAGGCTCGCCTTTCTCTCACTCGCGTCACTCGAAATACGGAACGCTGATTTATAATACGCATACGATTTCCGCTCCGAGATAAATGAAACAATCTTCTAGGCGAACAGTTTCACGAACATACACGCGTTCGCGCGGTTTCGCTGATGAATAGCGCGTTTCGCGTACCATCCCCAACAGATTTTAATTTTTTTTTTCACTTAGAATAATTTTAATTAAAAAAAAAAGCTAAACGCACACATACGTGCCGATATTTTCTTTATTTTTATTTTGTAACGTATTCGTGTTGACCAAGTTTGGAATAACCTTCAATTTATACTTTGATCATTAAGTATCTTG